>ML785186.1:139258-152453 GCA_009831015.1 Picea engelmannii
TGAAATGGTGCTTAAGGGATAAGGGGAAAACAAATGTTATTTTATTTCTATCCTTTGTTCTTTGACCTTGGATTTATTAAGGCTTTGATTTATGTTTATCCTAAGTTCTCAAAATTGGGATAAGTTTCCAAAAGAGAGATACATGGGTTTCTTATGAAGGCACGTGGTCTCTCCCATGCATGCAAACATAATTCCTAATTTTTAGGTAGGCAAGGTGGATTTTAAATTCATTCTACCTGAAGTTTTGTCTCTAAGCCTAAGCTTTTGTAATATGGTTGTGATTAAATTATGGAAATCTACTACCACGAAGCTATGTGGAATTAATATTGTGTGAAGGGAAAGTGTTGTAATTGAGGAAAAGTAATTATAGATGATAATTCATGAAGTCTGTTGGGTTATTTATTTGCATAAATCCTTGACATGCATTTGTCATTCTGGTGTTCGTAAACTTCAAGATGCTAACACTGTATGTGCAAGATAAAATCCTATCCTATCCTATCTTTGAAATGATGGAAAAAACTAACACTAAGGACTATAACTTGTCACTAGATTGTGGGAGTCTAATGCTTATTGGGTTTCAAACCACAATATTTTATTACCCACAATTTTCATGTGGTTTTTCTTATCTATCTTATTAGGTCATGAGTCTTTAGAGGTTTTAATCTTAAAGTGATCTAACCATAAAACCAACATAAAATTTAAATGAAATCAAGTTATAGAAATGACTAAACTCAAAAACGTACAGCACGAGGAACTCAGTGGAATAAGCAAGAAATCACATTCATGAAATCATATGAACTCAAAGGAATTGAATCAAAGACACACAATGGAAATGTATAAACTCGTAGATTGGCCTCAAAAGAATGCACCTAAAAAACAATATGAATAAGAATGAAAGGCGATTTATTTTCTTGTGACTTTGGATTGAATTAAGAACTAATGGAATGAAATATATGTAAGGAAACAACATGGTATGTATTCTATGAATATACTTAGAAGTAAATGATCTATTTAACAGAAAAAACACTTATATAAATGGTTGGGATTACATACAATGATGAAAATAGAGTATGGGTTTAAAACATAGATGTAATGTGTGTGAGAAGAGGTGTTTAAACATAGATTTAATATGTGGAAGAAGAGGTGTTTAAACATAGATTTAATATGTGGAAGAAGAGGTGTTTGCAATGGAAAAGTGGGTGTTCTTCTTTAAAAGGAGATTCTTTGAATTCCAATGAAAATACACACACTTAACTCGACGTAAAAGAATAACACATAATTGAACCAAATGTAAACTGGAAAAAATTAAACAATAACAAACATAAATGGAAAAATAGAAGTGAGCATCATATCACTAGGATTCAGGGGCCCTCCCAATCCGATGATTGTTGTTGGGAAGCACCGATCTAATTTGTTGGAATTATTTATTGTGTGTTTTCATTGATGGAAACATGAGTCAAGCATGTATAGTAACCAGAGAAAAAGGAAGATAACCTTCGGGAAGAGGGATATCACCTTGGGGAAGAAGCAATTTGTGATCACTGTTGATCACGATAGGATCAATAGTGATCCTATGTTCCTAAAGCTCAGGATAGATAGCAGGGAGATTGTAAAAATAATACACACACACAGAATCAGAGCATGCAATGTTAAGGTCTTTGGAAAGGATGAAGGAAAGCTCGGAAGGGAGAGTGCATTGAAGAAGTGCTATCGGGATTGAAATCCCCGCAGTAAAATCCAAAATAATCAAGGAATAATCCTTTCTGTTGATGTATTTCTTGGGACAATCATGGATAATCAGAACACCTAGAATATCCACACAGAATCAAAACATGTAGCGTTAATACCTTTGGAAAGGTCTAGGAAAAATATCAGGAGAAGTAGAGTATTATGATTGTGTATAGACAATGAATAAAGGAGTGCACTGATACAAATCTCAGCAGGAGTTAGCACATTCAAGTGAAGACAAAACAAAGTTCTTCAGGTAGAGAAATCCCATGAAAAAGACTTCAAGTGATCGTGACTATTGATCAGGGATATGAATGAATTTCGGGAGCATTAACACTCATCAGATCGCTGGTGGAAACAAGATTAAATATCAATCGTTCGATAGCAAGGTAAATCAACGGTTTGTGGATTATTCGTGGTCGAGAAGGAGCCCACCGGATAAAGGAAAACTAGGCCTGAAGAATGACTAGATCAACGATGGAGATTAACTAAGGGTTATCCAGATTGATGAATCTGGAGGTAACACGTGGTGACTATTGATTGGTGTTCAGAGGAAGGTATTCGAATTCCAATGGAGAAGAGTTGTTTTAACACTCCAAATTCGGAGTATCGAAATATAATATTCCTCTTCAATACCCTTTATTCGATTTCCATAAAGGCCATAACATGTGGCGACTATTAATTGGTGTTTGTAGGAAATCGTTCGGAGTCCAGTGGAGAAGAGTTGTTATAACACTCCGAAATTAGAGTATCTAAAATGAATATTCTATTCGATACAATCTGTTCGAAGCGATAAAGAATGTGGAAGTGGCATCCCTCTGAAGAAAAAGAATTGAAACAAAATATTCCAAATCGATACCCTTTATTCGATGTCTAGAAAGGCCATAAAACGTGGTGACTATTAATTGGTGTTCAGATTCCAATGGAGAAGAGTTGTTATAACACTCTGAAATTATAGTATCGAAAAAGAATATTCCATTCGATACCATCCATTCGGAGAGATGAAGAATGTGGAAGTGGAATCTCGTCGAAGACAAAGAATCGAAGAATATTCCTTTTGAGCTAGGACGAGACACGTAGTAAGATAAATATTACACGCGACCCAATCAACATATGACAAGTGTCAAGGTCTAGTTGGCACATCAGGTATACGAAAGTCACGAATCAAAGTGACACATGGCATCCCATCAACCTGTGCCATGTCAACATAGATGACATCAACATTCCATGTCACTACGGGATTACTGACTTTAGGGATATCCAAGCTTCTTTAGTAAGCTAATCTCTGAAGGATAGAATCACGAAGTAACACTAACCGTTGATCTACTTTAGGATCATTCTTGACCATTGATTAAGCATAATGGAAGGATAGATTAAGCATGAATCACGAAGTAACACTAACCATTGATCTAATTCAAGAGCATCCTTGATCATTGATCTACTTCGGGAGCATTCTCGACCGTTGATCAAGCGTAGTGGAAGGATAGAGAAAGCATGAATCATGAAGTAATGCTAAATGTTGATCTACTTCAGGAGCATTCTCGATCATTGATCAAGAGTAAGGGAAGAATAGAGTAAGAATCATGTGTTAACCGACAACAAGCATTCACCATCATTTTATGACTTAGTCTGTAGGTAAACCTCTAGAGGAATTGAACTACTTCAGAGTTCTAGTGACCCGGAGCCCCGGAGTCACAAATCGTCGAAGTCCTAGAGTGAACGAGAACCATTCATTTCAACCAGATATTAAGTCGATATCATCGATAACCACAACTTGAAGGCAATCAAGAATCAACAGAGTTGCAAGGATGAGAAGATCTATCCATCCGTCAAGAAGACAGATCAATGGAGGAGAATGATAGCACATCAGAAGTAGTGCATGTATTAGTACATAATGAATTACATGCATGGTGGTATTGTTGAACCCCACCAAGGGACACACAATAGTTACTAAAGGAAAATCACACAATAAGAAACTAGGAATAAAATCACTCCTCGATAGCGCACATACCACAAATGGTATTGACGTACCACTAGTCGTATGATAAGGTAGAGTTCTAGTATAAAATAATAAGGAAATAGAAGAGGCACTAAGGTTAATAAAATCGTGGTCTTAAGCCCACAATCATTTGGAAAGAAATGGTTTGAAGGAAGCACCTATCTGTAGAAATTAATAAATCTATAACATGAAACTACATAGAAAATAATAAACACAAATTAAGACTACAAAGGATTGAAGTATTTTTAGTTAAAAGAAATAAAAGTCTTAATGAAAAAATACTTAGAATTAATTAAATGAAGAGGTGCACTGTTTTATAATGAAAAGACACATGGATTCAATGTATACATGTTGGAAGATTATATAAATAGAAAATTGTGGTGAAAAGAGTGTGTCTTATATATATATATATATATATATATATATATATATATATATATATAATGGATTGAATGAAAGTTCATTCTATTAGGTTGGTTCTTGTTTACAAGCTGAGTATTGTTATGAGGGTTGGAATCCTCATTTCTCAGTTAGATCTGAGAACTACAAGTTGGGTCTTGTATCAGAGAGTTAGATATCTCATATTTAGTTGAAGTTGAAGACATTAAATGATTGATTTTATTTGTATTCATTCAAGTTAAATAAATAAAAGAAAGATATTTTATCTACTTCATACAGTTTGTGTTATACATGTTTATGAATAATTAATTGAGTTAGATATATTTTATTCAATTAATTCAGTTAATCTATGAAAGTGTGAAAAATAATCAAAAGTTATAGACACTGATTCACACCCCCCCCCCCGCTCAGTGTTAGTGTGTGTTTCAACATACTTGACTATCACACTAACATAGAGAATTGCATAAATTCCTTTATTGTAGACTGAAATTGCAGATTACAAATGTCTCTTCATGGATCAAATATAGATACCAATTAATAAAATTTCCCATTCTCTATCCTTGAACGTATTATTTATACAGAAAATCAATGGGGAAGGATGAAACCAAATCCCCAAAATCAGAGTTGTCTATTACAATTTTGGGTTTTTAGATAATCAACCGCAACAACAAGTATGGGAATTTCATATTCATAAAAATGGTCATATATCTGAAATCATGCACTCTTTGAAATCTTCTCACTAGTCACCTAAGTGGGCACATCTTGCACAAAACCCGTGTTCCATATTTTTAAGATCCGTCTTCGTTTGTCTAGAAATCACGTCTGAAGATCACTACCTGGAAACTGCTGCTAATTTTGAGCATAGCTTTGACCATGAGATGAAGGGTGCCACGTCTGATCTAGGCACAAACTAAATAACATGAAACCACATTGAGGGGTCTCGGAACAAAACTCATTTTCCAAAATTTACCCTAGAGATGTGTGGATATGTCAACCATGAAGGTCAGGTGCCAAAACTAAAATACTAGTACAAGAATTAAACTGACCAAAACCTTCATTAGTAAAACCAAGCATAATCCTCTTTAATCATTAAAAATAAAAGAAAACTGATGTAATTAACCACTAAGTCAAGTAGAATCAAATCAAAGTGGATAATGGTAGAAAGTGGTTATGAATGAGTGATGAGATGTGATAAAATGGTTGAGAATGGTAGCTTCAAATGACAAATTTGTGTACCAACATCTTCCCCACACCTGATGGTTTGCATGTCCTCATGCAAACAAAGTGAGGAACTGATAAAAAAAATTTCTTGCTATACTTTACTTGCATGTTTTGACTTGATAGTCTTTGAATACATTACACTCTGTTTTCTTGCTTTTATTTTACTTTTGGAGACTAGATTTACTTGTGGCATATGCTTGGACATACAAAAATGACAAAGTACATGGATTGAACCTTTGTAGAGAGCATTCAAATGATGTATTTACGAAGGATAGAATGTATAGGGTGAATATATTGTTTGTTGTTTTTATATGCACCATAGTAAACAATTTTTTCATTGTATGGTCTTGTGAACAAAGCATACATTTATCATGGGTGTTGGATAAAAAAAGGAAAATAAATGGTTAAACCCACACACGTGTACCATTTGGCTCTTAATGGTCATATTGGCACCATTAGGGTTTTTGGAGAAGTAGGTATTGGTTTAAAGACTTGGACCAAGGTCATGTGATGAAACTTGCACATTGTGCCTAAAAGTAGTTTTGAGGGCTCAAGAGCCATCAAAAAGTCTTAAAACCACCACGAATGACCTTTCTCTGGGATATTTATCCTTCAAGTTGCAATACAGACATCATTAGAAGGTTTCAAACACCAAGTATGGGTTGTGGGGTGTTAGAGATGGTCGAGGGAGGAAAATCGAGCCTTAGGATCTAAAGTAAGTTTCCAAGCATCCAACTCTAAGAACAATAGATCAAACCACCACACCTAATGTCTTGAGAGTATCATCTCCCTCTTAGTTGGGATATGGGCACCATTAAAAGGTTTTTCTCTCTAGGTATGAGTCTCATTTTTTTAACCATGKTCAGGGGAGGAAACTTAGGCCTCGRGCCCTAAAGGTAGCTTCTAAGGATGAAGGGACATGAATGAGGACTTGAACCACCACATGTGATCGTTCTATGTAATTTGTGGTGTTTCACTGGGGATATGGACTCTATTAGAATATTTTTAGCACTAGATTTAAGTCACAGTGSCTTGAACATTGTCAGGGGAGGAAAGCCTAGMATTAGGCCCTAAAGAAATATTTTATGCATCTAGGGCCATGAATGTCACCTCAAGCATGGGTTTGGGGGCATTGGACATGGTTAAGGGAAGAAAAATGAACCTTGGGCCCTAAAATAAGCTTATATCCATTGAGGGCCAATAAGGATTCCTTGAACAACCACACAAGGCCTCTTGAAGGGATCCTTTGTTGGAAATAATGAGGGGAGGGGGGGGGGGGGGGNAAGGATTACAAAGTTTATAAATAATGATCTGTGATTTTGAAGGACACCAATCCTCTTTAGAGCACCAACTTCAAAGGAGGCACTAACCCCATGTTTTCTTCAAGCACCAACTTGAAAGAAAGATGCAACTCCCTGTTGTTCAAGATTCAACCTGTAGAGGACTACAATCCTTCCTAGATCCTCCCTTCCACCCTCATTTCTTGAGTGTCTTCAACATTCTTTCATTGACTTTGTTTATGTTTCTAATCTTTTGATGTTGACCACATAGACACATTATTCTCACCATTCTTTCTCGTTTATATAGTCTTCCAAATGGTGTGAATTTGAACCATTGCATCTTTTGACAATGAACCATTGTACCCTTTCATTAATAGAAATTGATTTCTTCCTTTATTAATTTAAATAATCAGACTCCTTTGGTTTTTCTTTAATATATTTTTAATAGGAAACTATATTAAGAATCAGATTGTAGAGTGGTACTAGTAGAGAGAATTCCTTATCTTTGTGGCCACAATGGTGAACAAGCTTCTTAGCCTCTATCGATTACAATAATGGTGTTCTTATTGAGTTTCCTATAGGAAAAAGAGTTAATCCCGGGCGCTTTATCTTTCCTTTATGTGATTGTGGGATCAAAACCATAGGCTTATCCATTCCAAGCGTTGTTTTGTTAGTGCTTTCTCTTTCCACCCTTATTCTTCTACATGGGACCGTATTCAAATGTCTAAGGGATTATTTAATTCTAGGTCCTTTGCACTCCTTGTTAGCTTCTTTACCTTATCATGTGATTGGTGTTGGAACCAAGTCCTCTAGTAATTTGGCCTTTGGGATTTTTGGCCTTTGCAATCCTTGCATTATTCCAGAGTTTGACATACCGAAGTGGTCATCAAGAGTAGGAAACCAATTGTTGTCCGTTGATAATACCCCTTATGCTATCCTTCCACTGTACTTGATCGAACGATCAAGAAAGATTCTGGAGGATATAAGATCAATGACCAACATTATTTCACGACTTTGGCCTTCAACGCTTCAGGCATTTTTGCTGGTAGGAGAAGTTGGACATCCCCGGAGGCTGAAATCACGAAGTGACGTGGTATGTTGAAGTCAACTAGGTTGATGTGGACCCATAGTATGTGTGCCACGTGTCACCCTGATTCGTGAATTTCACAGACCTTATGTGCCAAATGGACCTTGACACTTGTCACCAGTTGATAGGGCCACATGTCATCTTTGTCTTCTGCCACATGTCTCCCTCCTAGATCATGTCTCTAGGCTACTTGATCTAACGACTCTGACTTAATTGTCTAGTGAGATGGACGCCCATATTTCATCTAGGCTCTTTAGACAAATCAACGGTTTGGATATAATAAACCGTTGAGTGGACGGTTCTTACTCATTTTAATTATGGACTTTTACTTAGAGTTATTTCTTGTGACGATTTCACAACCTTTTAGAATTGCAGACTCTTGGACTTGCAGACTCACATGTCTTCTATGGTGTCATCAAAATGCACCCTCAACTTCTGCAACTACCAAGATGAACCTATACTTAGAATTATTTTATGTGACGAGTTCGCGAACTCTCGGACTTGTAGAATCATATATCTTCTATGGTGTCATCAAAATTCACCCCCAACTTATGTTACCTCCATAATGAACCATACTTAGAAATTTTAAGTGAAGTCACGAAGCTTACACTATCCTTCAACTGCTTGATCTAACAACTGAGGATTATCACTCCTGATCTGATGATTGGGACTTAATTTCTCCCAGTCTTTGGTTCCATCTCGATTTGGCGGTCTTGAATTGTCCCAAAAACTACATCAACGAACATGATTCCTCCTCAACCCCTTTGGCTTCTGCATGATATATGCAATGCTATTTTTCCTAAGCTTTGTGTTAGTGCGCTCCTCTATGCATTGTCTCTATCCAATCACAAGGCTATCTCTCCTAAGCTTCTCTACATTGATCCACCTGAGAGATATTATTCATGATATGGTAATCTAAGGGACTCCTCTATTCCTTCCTTGTCATCAACCTCATCAACACATGACTACACATGTTTGATTCATGTTTCCATCAATGACAATACACAATCAAGAATTCCTTGTCTTATAAGTAGGGATACAAACATCGTATGAATATTTTGGGCACTAGTTATGAATCTTGAGGTCCTTGAACTGGTCAAAGGAGGAAATACGGTGACTGGATCCTAAAATAATATTTTTTGAATTCATATCTATGAAAAACAACTTAAACCACTGCACAATATCTCTCAAGATTATCCTTTCCTTTGAGTAGGGATACACCTACCATTAGTAGTTTTTTATACCAAGTATATGAGTCTTTGGGCCCTTGACATCATTGAAGGAGGAAACCTAGGAATTACGACATAAAGGAAGCTTCTAACACCACCTTAATCCACCACACATGTCTTCTTACGCATATCCTTAGCCTTTGAGAAGGGATATTGACAATATTAGGAAGTTTTTAGAACTAGATATCGATCTCAAGGTCGTGTATATGGTAAGGGGGAAAAACCTAGGTCTTACACCATAAATGAATATAATATGAATCAAGTCCCAAGAAAACCACAAGACCTATGAAGGGGATATTTGGCCTCCAAGTGGAGTTGTGTGCAACATTACAATTTTTTAGCACAAGTTATGGGTCAAGAGTTCCTCAACATGGTGGCAAGAGGAAACCTAGGCTTTAAGACTTAGAGGAACATTTCATGCATGCAAGGCCAAGAGAAAAACCTCAAACCCACACACGTGAGCTCCCAAGTGTACCATTTGGATCTTAATGGGTATATTGGCACCATTAGGGTTTTT
Source organism: Picea engelmannii (assembly GCA_009831015.1). NCBI lineage: Eukaryota > Viridiplantae > Streptophyta > Pinopsida > Pinales > Pinaceae > Picea > Picea engelmannii. Next base: position 148,719 of record ML785186.1, read on the forward strand.
GGAGAAACAAGTATTTTAAAGACTTGGACCAAGGTCAGGTGATGAAACTTGCACAATAGGCCTAAAAGTAGTTTTGAGGGATCAAGAGCCATAAACAAGTCCTAAAACCGCCACAAATGACCTTTCTCTACGATATTTATCCTTCAAGTTGCAATATGGACACCATTATAAGGTTTCAAGCACCAAGTATGGGTTATTGGGTGTTAGAGGTGGTCGAGGGAGGAAAATCGAGCCTTAGGATATAAAGTAAGTTTCCAAGCATCCAACTCCAAGAACAATAGCTCAAACCACCACACCTAATGTCTTGAGAGTATCATATCTCTCTTAGTTGGGATATGTGCACTATTAGAAGGTTTTTCTCTCTAGGTATGAGTCTCATTGTTTTAACCATGGTTGGGGGAGGAAACTTAGGCCTCGAGCCTTAAAGGTAGCTTCTAAGGATGAAGGGACATGAATGAGGACTTGGAACACCACATATGACCTTTCTATGGAATCCACGGCCTTTAAGAGGGGATATGGATTCTATTAGAATATTTTTAATACTATATTTGAGTCACAATGCCTTGAACATTGTCAGGGGAGGAAATCATAGCATCAGGCCCTAAAGAAATAGTTTAGGCATCTAGGGCCATGAATGTGACCTCAAGCATGGGTCTGGGGGTACTGGACATGGTTAAGGGAATAAAAATGAACCTTGGGCCCTAAAGTAAGCTTATATCCATCGAGGGCCAAGAAGGACGTCCTGAAAACCCCACAAGGTCTCATGAAGGTATCCTTGGCCTATGATTGGGGATGTCTATGCAATACGATGGTTTTGAGTAGTAGGTATGTGTCTCAAGATCCTTGAAATAATCTAGGGAATAAGGCCATGCCTTAGGTCCTCAAAAAATCTTTGATTCATCCAAATCCATGAACAATGCCTCGAAGCACCACACATGAGCTCTCAAGGGTGTTTGAGGTCTCCAAGAATGGATGTTAATGCACTCACAAGATTTTGAGCATTAGGTATGGGTATCAAGGCCTTAATATGGTTGGGGGAGGAAACCCAAGCCTTAGCTAATAAAGAAATCTTATAGGCATCCAAGGAAAAACAAGATGGACCAAACCACACCACTTGACCTCTTAAGGTTTTAGGAAGCTTCTAGGGCTCAAGGGTCCTCAATGACACCTCAAACCACCATAGATGACGTCCTGATGGGATCTTTGGCCTTCAGGTGGGGATATGGAAATCATTATTATATTTTGAGTGTTGGGTATGGGTCTTGGGTCATTGGAATGATCAAGAGAGGAAAACTATGCCTTAGGTCCGAAAGGAAGCTTCTAGGTATCTAGGGCAAAGATTAATGATATATTGAACTACCACAAAGAATTTTCTAGAGTATCCTTGGTCTTTAAATGGGAATAGTCATCATTATGAGGTTTTGAAAATTAAGTATGAGTCTTTGGACCTTGGATATTGTAAAGGGAATAAATATAAGACTTAGGCCCTAAAGGAAGATTTTAGGGTTTTGGGGTGAAGAATGACACCTTGAACCACCACAAATTACCTATCGAGAGAATTAATTATGTTTAAATAGGTATATAGGTGCCATTATAAGTTTTTAGCACTAGGTATGGGTGTTGGAGCCATGGACAAGGTAAAGGGAGGAAACATGAAACTTAGGCCATAAAGGAAGCTTCTAGCCATCCAATCCTAAGAAGGATGCATCGAACATCCACACACGACTTCCTGAGTGTATCCTTGGTCTATGATTGGGGTGTCAATGCTATTAGATCTTTTTAAGCATCATATATGTGTCTCAAGTCCTAGAAATTATATAGGGAAGAAGGTTATGCCTTAGGTCTTAAAGAAATATATGAGGCATCCAAAGACATGAACAATGCGTCAAAGCACCACACATGACCTCTCAAGGGTATCCTTGGCCACCAAGAAAGGATGTTAGTGCCCTCACAAGGTTTTGGGTAGTAGGTATGCGTCTCAAGGCCTTGACATGGTCGAGGGAGGAACCCAAGCCTTATCCCATAAAGAAAGCTTCTAAGCATCCAAGGACAGACAAGATGTCTCAAACCACAACACTTGGCCTCTTAAGGTTTTAGGCAACTTCTAGGGATAAAGGGTCATGAATGACACCCCAAACCACCATAGATGACCTCTTGATGGGATATTTGGCCTTCAAGTTGGGATATGGCCATCATTAGGATATTTTGAGCATTGGGTATGGGTTTTAGGTCCTTAGAGATGATCGAGACATGAAACCCAAGACTTAAGTCCCAACAAAATATTCTAGGAATATATGGCCAATAATGACATGTTGAACCACCAAAAATGACCTTTCTAGGGTATCTTTGTTCTTTAGATGGGGATAGTTAGCATATGAAGTTTTGAACGTTAAGTATGAGTCTATGGACCCTGGATATGGGCATGGGAACAAAACCAAGAGTTAGCTTGCAAAGGAATATTCTAGGCTTGTAGGGCCAATAATGACAACTTGAATGGCTACAAATGACCTCTCGACGACATTGTTTGCTTCTAACTAGGTATATATGTACCATTAGCAATTTTTGTAACATCCACAGTTTTGATTTCTATAATAGTAATGTATATGTGTACATGATGAATGGGTGAAAGCAAGATGATGTAATATGTAATATGGGACACTAAATGATAATAAAAATACATCATGAGCTATAGAAGTAGAAGGCCAAAAGAATGGGGGGCTATGATTTCACAAGAGGGGGATGAAATGGTGCTTAAGGGATAAGGGGAAAACAAATGTTATTTTATTTCTATCCTTTGTTCTTTGACCTTGGATTTATTAAACCTTTGATTTATGTTTATCCTAAGTTCTCAAATTTGGGATAAGTTGCCAAAGAGAGATACATGGGTATCTTATGAAGGCACGTGGTCTCTTCCATGCATGCAAACATAATTCCTAATTTTTGGGTAGGAAAGGTGGATTTTAAATTCATTCTACCTGTAGTTTTGTCTCTAAGCCTAAGCTTCCTTCTGTAATATGGTTGTGATTAAATTATGGAAAGCTAGTACCACGAAGATATGTGGAATTAATACTGTGTGAAGGCAAAGTGTTGTAATTGAGGAAAAGTAATTATAAATGATAATTCATGAAGTTTGTTGGGTTATTTATTTGCATAAATCCTTGACATGAAATTGTCATTCTGGTGTTCGTAAACTTCAAGATGCTAACACTGTATGTGCAAGATAAAATCCTATCCTATCTGTGAAATGCTGGAAAAAACTAACACTAAGGACTATAACTTGTCACTAGATTGTGGGACTCTAATGCTTATTGGGTTTCAAACCACAATATTTTATTACCCACAATTTTCATGTAGTTTTTCTTATATATCTTATTAGGTCATGAGTCTTTAGAGGTTTTAATCCTAAAGTGATCTAAGCATAAAACCAACATCAAATTTAAATGAAATCAAGTTTAGAAATGACTAAACTCGGAAACGTACATCACGAGGAACTCAGTGGAATAAGCAAGAAATCGCACTCATGAAATCATATGAACTCAAAGGAATTGAATCAAAGACACACAATGGAAATGTATAAACTCATAGATTGGCCTCAAAAGAATGCACCCATAAAACAATATGAATAAGAATGAAAGGCGATTTATTTTCTTGTGACTTTGGATAGAATTAAGAACTAATGGAATGAAATATATGTAAGGAAACAACATGCTATGTATTCTATGAATATACTTAGAA
>ML785186.1:167786-220195 GCA_009831015.1 Picea engelmannii
GAGTCTAATTCTATTGTTGTTATGCTAAAGAAAAAACTTTATTTTGTTCCTATTTTCTCTTTTGAATATGCATTCACTGCTTGAGTATTAACTCTAATGCCATGAGCCGTGGCCATGGCAACTTGTCTTAGCTGATCGGACTAGCTTCTTGCGAACTAATTGCATCTTCTTTTTTTTAAAGGAAATACAACTTATATTATACACAAAATCAAATATGTACAGACAAAAGGTGCAGTTCCCTTAATGTAGTCCGCACTGCAATGATTTCCAAATAAATACTCAGAGATACAATTTTAGCATTTTTGGAGAGCTTAAAGAATACAATTGATTATTTACTAATTGCATCCTGTAGGCAAAAATGCATCTAATTATCAACGAGTTTTTGGTTAGTATTGCCTCTTCATATTTACTATGCTTGTTTATATTAAGAATACTGACCATTGTAGCTTTTTAAAGTTTTTTTTAGTTCTAAATCCAGAATTTACTATTATATTGTTAGGGTTTTGTTTTTTTCAGGTATCTTGTAATTATTAATATTTCAAATGTATCCATGGAATTTTACATAAGTGAGATACGTTTTCTGTTTCTCAATTTTCCACCATCCAGTCTGTGTCAATTACCTAGTAAGACAGTATTGTGGAGACTATACGTAGTCCATTGAATAATATATGTTATTTTCCATGACAATTCTATCATTCTCTCTACAGGTCGTAAGGCGAGGTACCCAATAATTGTACCTTAAAAGATGTCCTTTTAGTTATCATATTAAATAGAACCCTTTGCTGTTATCTGGTAGCTTTGCATGGTAGGCAAGTCGGTCAATGTTTAAAGGACCAAAAGAGTTACTGTATCAAGGAGCGGCGTGTTTAAAGGACCAAAAGATTGCAGCGACGACAGCGTGGTTCAAACGTTTAAGTTTCTATGGTGGAGACTTCACAGGTAATACAGCTCTGAAATAGCGGTTAAAGTACTTTGAGCAAGTTCGTCAAATACAAAAATTAGTCCTTGCAGGTGCCAATCCTCGATAAGTTAGAGACACTGATTGATTCATGGCAGCTCAAAATAATAAGGGACATATCTATTTTTCATATACCAGCACTGAATTGCTTCATGGCATCCCAAAACAATAACATTTCTATATTTCATAGACCAGCACTGAATTGATTCATGGCAGCCCAAAATAATAAGGAACATTTCTATATTTCACAAGACTACTTATCATCTATATTTCATAGGCAAGCGCTGAATTGATTCATGACACTGCAAAACAATAAGAAACATTTCTATATTTCACAAGGCTACTTATCATCTATATTGCATAGACACGCACTATTTTGATTGATGGCAGCCCAAAATAATAAGGAACATTTCTATATTTCACAAGGCTACTTATCATCTAAATTTCATAGACAAGCACTGAATTGATTCATGGCACTGCAAAATAATACGAAACATTTATATATTTCACAAGGCTACTTATCATCTATATTTCATAGACAAGCACTGAATTGATTCAGGGCAGCCCAAAATAATAAGAAACATTTCTATATTTTACAAGGCTACTTATCTTATTGGAGAGGTCTCGAGATCTATTAATTTTTCTTGACAACATACTCCATGTTTCCTTTTTCTACAAGATGCTCCATGTTATCATGATGGGGTAAGTACACCATTCTCTCATCTGAAAATATTACAATGAAATGAAGTATGATATATGGATAAAAGTCAAGGAAGATGCCTTTGGTTAAGAAGTTATAGGTGGGAATACTTGTTATGTGAAATTTGTGGAGGATTTGGAGGTGAATGCGATGATTGTCATAATTTGAATTTTTTCTATTGAGACAACACAAAATGATCTATAAACAAATAGCAGAAAATGATCTATAAACAAATAGCAAGGAGGCTTAATTGGAAAAATAGCTAATTATTGCTAAGAATCCACCGTCAAAAAATGACTAAGTATAGCCAAGGAGGCTTAATCAAAATTGTCTAAGTGTTGAGAAATAGCTAGGTGAGCATAATGACCAACTACTTCAAAAATGACACAAGGGTGGTTAGTCTTGTATTTGTTGTTTGTTCCTTGGAGCTTTGAACAATCATGAGTATAATGAACAACTATTTTGCAAATAATACAAGGGTTGTTAGTCTTAAATATGTTGTCCATTTCTTGGAGATCCAAAGAGTGGTGAGTATAATGACCTACTACTTCTCAAATGGCACAAAGGTGGGTATCCTTAAATTTGTTGTTTGTTCTCTTTTTAGGTTGTGTTAGACCTTGGTTGGGCTTGTTATTGCTCCCAACATTAGTTTCAGTGCGCCGAACCTTAGTTCCTATTCTTATGCTTGGATTTCATCTTCTTCTTCTTGGATGATTCCTTGGTATTACTCTGGTTTGGAGAGACAACTCGATAGTGCTGAGGTTGAGAAGAAAGAGATGGATCAAGTCACACATTTAGTGAAGGTAAGGGGTTCTTATTGGATTGGCTTAAGGCAGAAAGAATCCAAACAAGAAGACTTAAAGTCATGTTAGATGGTAGCCATGATGGGTTCACCAACATTTCTAAGTGAAGGAAAAATAAAAGGATTCCCCTGTTGATGGTTCTCTAGGTTGCAATTTCTTGAAATATCGTCCAATCTAGACTAAGGTAAGGTGCTAAAATATGTCAATTTGGAAGGGGTGAAAGTCTATAAAGGAAAGTGATTAGGTAACAAACTAAAGGGTGCAAACCTATGGTCAATTGAATAGATTAGGTTCATCAAGGAAGAATAACCACTATAAATAGACTAAAGAAACCAATTAGCTACCAAAGGAGAAGTTCAACTTCGTAGCCTAGGATTAATTAAAACCAACATGTGAAAGGTTGATTGCAAAGGTCCATGAATAAATTAATTAACTACTCAGTGGAAGTTTACTAAGAATGAAGGTCAACTTAATACACTAAGAATTGGACACTAAACTATGTATTCATAAGAAATGGTCACGAGGGAAAGTTGTTGGTCAAATGCACATGTTTGATTCTATAACATACCCAACACCCATGTTGAGTCTCGTCACTGCAAACAATGACTTGGCCTGCTAAGTACAAATTTAAAAATGCCACATGCATATAAACGAAAAACAAAGGGCAACAAACCCATAAAATCATAGCAAAATAACTTGTTGATTTACTTATGCATATAACAACATTTATAAAAACCCGAATGCATCCAAAAAACCATAGAGAAAACACACACATCATTCATATATTCACATACACAACAAAATAATGTTAATAAACAATAAAGAACTTGTCTTCTTATAAATATAACCAACTGGCTACATACGAAGGATGAACCTCCCATCCATAGGCATTGTTTCTCCAAATCTCAATAGCAAACCACCCCTGAGATGAGGCTATGAGTCTACAAGGAGATCTTCCCTGGGGATGATTTTAAGGATGGAAAATTATTTTAAAATGTAGAAACCATGGCGAATATTACTAATCCTTCATATGTCAACTATAAATGTTTGGCGATATTTTTTTAAAAATATTCAAATTTCTAAGTATTTTATATAGTTTTTAGAAAATTTTGGCGATTTTGAAGGTAAAATAATTTTATCCTATAGAATTTGGGTGAATAATTTTTAAAATAATGAATCTCATTTTTGGAAAAACCATGGAAAATTAGCCCATGAGCGAAATTTAGCCCCTAAAATCATCATTGAGATTCTTTCCCCTGGTTGTCCACTCTCCACTATCAACAACCCAAATCCCGGCTCTACTCCTATGACAGTTCCAATACACCAGCTCTCTCTTCCCCACAATCTACACAACCTAAAGAATGCACCCCCTTCACTGCTCATAGTCCCTCAGGATGTATCATTAGTTTATCAGGGCTTCTACTACACTTGGTTGGCCAAGAATCTCTTAGTTGGGGACTTTACTAACTCTCAATTGTTTCAAGAGTGTTCACAACAACCTTTACAAGGCTCTTGATACATTTCCTCAACAAGAAACACACTACAGGCTTATAGCCTATTTTACATGCACATATGCCTCATTTCTAGCATAACACACTACCAAACAATGGCTTCCTTCAATCATATCATGGGTGGTGCTCTTTCCAATGGATTCCTTCAATCAAATGCACATGTTTGAGTCTATAACATACCTAACACCCATGTTGAGTCTCGTCACTGCAAAAAATGACTTGGCCTGCTAAATACAAATTTAAAAATGCCACATGCATATAAACGAAAACCAAAGGGCAACAAGCCCATAAAATCATAGCAAAATAACTTGTTGATTTACTTATGCATATAACAACATTTATAAAAACCCGAATGCATCCAAAAGACCATAGAGAAAACACACACATCATTCATATATTCATATACACAACAAAATAATGATAATAAACAATAGAGACCTTGTCTTCTTATAAATATAACCAACTGGCTACATACGAAGGATGAACCTCCCATCCATAGGCACTGTTGTTCCAAATCTCAATAGCAAGCCACCCCTGAGATGAGGCTATGAGTCTACAAGGAGATCTTCCCCTTGGTTGTCCACTCTCCACACTCAACAACCCAAATCCAGGCTCTACTCCTATGACAGTTCCAATCCACTAGCTCTCTCTTCCCCACAACCTACACAACCCAAGGAATGCACCCCCTTCACTGCTCATAATCCCTAGGATGTATCATTAGTTTATCAGGGCTTCTACTACACTTGGTTGGCCAAGAATCTCTTAGTTGGGGACTTTAGTAATTCTCAATTGTTTCAAGAGTGTTCACAACAACCTTCACAAGGCTCTTGATCCATTTCCTCAACAAGAAACACACTACAGGATTATAGCCTGTTTTACATGCACATATGCCTCATTTCCAGCATAACACACTACCAAACAATGGCTTCCTTCAATCATATCATGGGTGGTGCTCTTTTCAACACTCATCTCTCCTTTTGTTTCCCAAAATCTACATGTAAAAATTGTCTCTATTTCCATACAAATCTCCTTCTTCTCCCTTGCTTGCTTCACTCTTACTCTTCCCAAAGATGATTGCACTTTAGTCCATGCTCTCTAATAACTATGGGATGTGACCACTCACACCCATGCTTACATGAGATTAATGATTTTCCCTGGGAATGCTCAACAACAAAATAAAAGGTTTACACAATGATAATAATTTCAAGAATGTTACAGAATCCTCCTTGGACCCCTCTCTCTTGTGGAATAATAGGACCCCATCATTTTCATCCCTCTCATATCGCAGCCAGTGATCACTACTTTTTTATTAATTAATTCAATGCACATAATATACAATTTGTCCCCCCAGCCATATTAATCAATATGGGCTCTTTGTCCCAAACATCTTGGCTCACCATCCTAATTCACATTTATATAATTACATTATAATTGTAGGGATTAAACAAGGGATGTTACAAAGTTGGACAATGGGTCAAATTCCATGACTATAACCATACAAGAGAATAAATGAATCCCTCAATATTTTCACCATGTCCTCACTAAAATGTTTGCACCAAGTGCTTGTTGTGAGGAGGGATCTCACACTTTCATAGCTTGACCCATTGCTCAAAGCCTTTGTTATATGTGCTTCCTTGTAACCATACTTGCTACTAAAGGACTTCTATTTTAAATTGTTCAACTTTTGATTTTAAAATTTGGTTGATCTTGGTGTGTTTATTAAACAAATCCTACCTCCAAGGTCCCAACTTACACTAAATGTTGGTTTATTTTTCTAATGAGGTTTACTTTATTAAGTGAGTAGGGTAATTTTAGAGTATTATGTTTTGTGCCATGAACTAAACTTGTAGTCTTTTAAGGTGTGTTATGTATGCAATGTAGTGTTTGAAATCATTGAAATAAAAAGAATTATTGAAAGTAAAATGTTGAAAATTAAATTTTGGTAATTTAATCTAAAATATCCAAGTAGACAAGGAAGCATTCCTATCATTTTTTTATTTGTCGTTATCATTTGAATCACAAGGCGAAGAGCATATTCCAAATGGTGGAGGCTCCAAAACCTAAAACTTAAATTCCCAAGAATTTCACTTTTTATTGTCAAATCACTAACAACAAATCAAACGACACAACAAATGAACTCTAATGTATCAAATTCAAATAATTCTGTGGATCAAACTTGAAAGACTGATATTGAATCAAAGAAACATTTAAAACATTACAAAACTAAGAATCTAACCAGTGAGAAAACATGAGAATTAAATCAATAGGAAACTAAAGCCATAAGGGAAGCAAATACTTGGGTACTTTAACTACCTTTTGTGTGGCTTTGAAATCCTCTCTACTCATATAGATAAAATCCTCTTAGGATAATATAACCGGATGCCTTTCCAAGACATCACAAACTATCAAGTTTATTAGTTCATGGTGGGCCAAGGCTTCTTCATTTCCCTTCTTCACCTTAGTGCTCATCTTCCTTAGGGACTGTAGTAGGGAATATGGAATGCTAAGGTTTTCCTCAAGCCTTTAGTTAAATAGGTTACTTAATTGCTAAAGGAATTTTTGAAGTGATAGGCATAAAACATGCTTAGCCAACTTTACATGTAATATACTTCAAGATGTGATAGGCGACCTCATCCTAGGGTTTAAGAAAACTTTCCCTTTTCACTCCATTTTTGTTCCTCTCAAGCTCCGCATAGATTTGGGAAAATAATTTTTTAGAATTTGAAGTTGGCTTCATTTCCTCTTTATCCCATGGAAACCCCATTCAGAGTCTTGAGACACTGTTGATCACAAGTTCAACAACCTAGATATCCAAATCATTCACATAGGTGATATAGTCTTAGTTTTCGATGTTATAAAAAATTGATGCAAATTCCATAGACACGTTGTCATCATATCCATGTATCCTATTGAAATACTCTATGCAATTGGAATGATGAAAAAATTCCACTAGTTTAGGGTTGTTGTATACCCTTGAAGTCTTAGTAGGTTCTCTCTTATTGAACCCACCCCCCATCTTGTAGTTTGATGTGTGGGTTGACTATGTGGTTGGTTTCTGTTGGTTAAATCATAGTATGACAATGGGAAAAACTTATGCTTCAATACCCCAAATTTTGGAATAGATGGTAATATACAAGAGAATTTTGACAATGGCTCAATACTTAACCTCTAAGAAAAGTCTCGGTGAGAAAAACAAAGTGAAAGACTTGAGAGTTTCAATCATTATTGAGTAATACCACATTAAAACCTCTAAGGATAGGTGATGATAGAAAAACTATAAGTTTTCCAAATTCTGAGACTGACTCCTTGTGAATATTGTAACAAAAAAATTCAGGTTTTAAATTCTTTGAGGTAATACTTGTGAATCAAGTTTTCACCCTTCCAAAGAAAGATAGGGTCCCACTTTTCTTTTGGAACAATCCTATGCGAACGAATATTTTTGAGGTTGACTCTCTATGAATATGATGGTAGAAACACTTAGGTTTTCAAGTCTCTGAAGAAAAATCAAGTTTTCAATCTTCCAAACTAAAACATGGTTTCACCTTTTTGAGATAGTCTTCTAAGAACATAGATTTTTGAGCATGGATGATTTTAGGTGCTAAATTTCTCTCATGGGCTAATTTTCCATGGTTTTTCCAAAAATGAGATTCGCTATTTTAAAAATTATTCGCCCAAATTCTATAGGATAAAATTATTTTACCTTAAAAATCGCCAAAATTTTATAAAAACTATATAAAATCCTTAGAAATTTGAATATTTTTACAAAAATATCACCAATCATTTATAGTTGGCATATGAAGGATTATTAAGATTCGTCGAGGTTTCTACATTTTAAAATAAATTTCCATCCTTAAATTCATCCCTATTTTTGAGGTTGGATAAATTGTGAAGATAGATTAGTGTCCTATGAGTGGGTACCTTTGAGATCAAGTTTTGGAAATTCTATTAATTTATAAAGATACTGGTAGCTTATCACCTTGTAAAAATTATGAGAATAGTATACTCTTGGGGATAGTTACCACCTTGTGAAACTTTGAGAATAACATATTCTTGGGAATAGTAAATAAACTTAGAGAAAAATTTGATTATGGAAAATGGTAAACTCTGTGAGTGAAGTTGTTGGGTTTCAACTTCTACAACAAATCTCTGAGAGTAGGTTTCTTGGGGGTTTAATACTAATCAAGCTTCATAATTCCAATGGAAAATGTTGTTGCAGGGTTCCCTTGATGCTTAGATAGTGAAAATTTGCAAACAAAGTGTTGTTGGTTAGTTTCCTACAACTTCCTATAGCACTATGTTCATTGAATTGTTTCTTGTAGAATCATGTAGCAATGTGCACAAAGATTTTATGTAGCAATGTAAAACATTGTCTTCCCGTAGCTTCATGTAGAACAATATTACCAACTTAACGAGAACTTCGTCAAGTTCTCGTTTTTTCAAGGGTCACAGTTTTTACCCCGTTTGAAAAATGGTGCTATCGGTAGCACCCCCTCCCTTTTTTAGATGGTTTTTTTATATTTTAAATTTTATGATCTGTAATGTTTCCACTTTATTTTTCACGATGGTTAAAATTTACCCTCAAATCAAAAAGTGATGCTATGAGTAGCATCGTTTTTTTAGTTGAAATCATGACTTAATTGAAACTGTGTGTTCGACAAATGGTACCATCGTCGATAAACAACTCAAAATATACTCCTAAATCATTGCTTAGATTTTTATTTTTTATTTTTTTAAATTTATATTAAAAAAATCAATAAATTGGACGAAAAAAAAAACTTCTTAGGCTAGTTTTAAAAAATAAATAAAAAAAAAACCATTTTAAAAACAAAAACTCTAACCCGAATTTAATATATATATATATATTTTAAATTAAAAACTGGAAAAAAGAAGAAAAAAAATGAAATTAAAAAATAAATAAATCAAAAGACCAATTTATTTAAATTTTTTTTAAAGAAAAACTAAAAAACCAAAAAATTAAAAACATATATATATATACTAAGGTAAAATGAGAAAAACAACAACAACAAATTTATGAGAAAAAAAAAACTTTAAAAATATTAAACACACACACACACACACACACACACACACATATATATATATATATATATATATATGTGTGTGTGTGTGTGTGTGTGTGTGTGTGTGTGTGTGTGTGTGTGTGTGTGGTTTTGAACGAGAATGATACTTATCTTTGGTTTTTATCTTTTTTACCCAGAATAATCTCTGTAGTTTCTCCGAACTTCTCTGCGGTTTTCGAAAATTATATTTGGCTTCTTAAACCATTTGAGCAATTGGACATGTGAAATGAGGTGAGTCACTTTTTACTTTAATTCAATTTTAATTTAAAATATATTTATAATCTATGAACGTAAAGAGATTTAAATATATTTTATTTATTTTTTATTTTAAGTTTTATAAGTAAAAGTTGATTTGAGAGATAAAGTCAATCCAAAATAATAATTGTTACATTTTTTTTTCTCTTCTTTTCAATATGAGCACTCCACCACCTATTCCAAAAACTCAGCCTAACAAGGGGAGCCCCCCCAAAATTACCCTAGAGATCCTTTACAATTATATGGAATCAGTAGAAAAAACAAGAGAAGAGAGAGAATCCAAAATCCAAATAAAGTTAGAAACATTAGAAAAAATGAGTGAAGAAAGAGACGTGAAACTCCAAATAGAGCTAGAGGCAATGATTGATAAAAAAATTAAAGATACCATTCAAACTCAAATAGAGGATAGATTCTTAGGGTTCAAGAGTGAATTGCAGACAATGAAGGCTAGGATTCAAGAAATGGAAAAACATAAACAATCAACCCAAGAAGGAGGAGTTGAAGGAAATTACAAGTTAAGAGATAGGATTAATGAGCTAGAAGAAAAACTAACCAATAATTTAACGCTCAATAATATGGAAAACAAATTGGATATCAAACCCATCAAAGAGGAAATGAATAAGCCAATCGAATTGGACCATGAGCATAACAAAAGAGACTTGAACCTCATAATTTTTGGTATAAAAGAACAACAAGAGGAGGATACGCTAGCAATATTAAAAGAAGAATTAAATAATAAATCACAAATTGATACAACTTACCTCATAGAAGCAAAGAGGATAGGAAAAATAATTGATCACAAACATAGGTTGATCTGTGTCAAAGTAAGTTGTAATGACCATAAATATAGCATACTTAGTAAATATTTGAGCTTAAAGGGTTAGGAATATTTATAAATGAAGACCTCATTCCCAAAGACCAAGCTGAATGAAGGAAGGAAGTTCAAAAGGTAAAAGAAACCAGGAAAGAAGGAAAATGGGAAATAATTAGAAATTGAAAAGCTATTGTTAGGGATAGAGACCAGAAGGATAATAATAAATAGGAATTTAGGACACTCGGGTTCCTTTTTTGGTATTGTCGTGGCTTTTCGTGGTGCAAAGGTCCTATGATATGTTGGATCACGAGTGATATTGATATTATCTATCTAGTTGAAACTTGGGAGCATGATGAGTCTAAGGTCCCTAACATAGAAGGATTTGTCTTATGGTCGACATGGAACAAAAAATCCCATCATAGAGGGATAGGAGGCATATCTTGTTATATTAGAAAGATCATTTCTCCTCACATTCAACTTCATAAGATTGACCGTCTTAATCAATACATTTGGATAGAAATTTCAGACACCAATTTTAAGAAGATGTATATAGAAATTTTCTATTTTGCACCTATTGATTCTACTTTTTATAAGAAAAACAATCTAGATAACAATTGTCCCTATAATAATTTAGAACAAGATATTTATAGTTTGAAAAATAAAGGTAATATCCTCTTGCTAGGAGACTTTAATGCTAGGACTGCAACTAAACAAGCTACTCTTTTAAGTAATGACTACAACCATAATCCTTTATGGCTATATGAGGACCTTATTTTATCTAATAGATACAAAAGAAGATTTGAAGACCTAATTGAGAATTTGTTTGGTACTGAGTTGGTTAAGCTATACAGATCTCAAGACCTAATAATTTGCAATGGAGTAATGATGTGGCCAAACTCCAACCAGATGACTTGTATTCATCGGCTAGGTAGTAGTGTTGTAGATTTTGTGATATCTGATATCCTTGTTTCCAACCAAATAACAACTTTTGACCTTTTAAATGACCATGAGCTTGACTCTGATCGTAAACTTTTAACCCTAACTCTAAAATTTTCCATGCATAGGAGCGCCATTGAAGATAATTTTGATAATCAAAGGAATTTGAGCTTTGACAAAAGTAAAGTTGACATTTTATTAAAGGATTTAAATAGTAAATTAAATTTCCTAACTTATAAGGACAACATTGAAGAACTCTATCATAATTTTACAACTACCCTTTCCACTTCTATTAACAAGTTCTCTTTCGAGGTGTCCTATAAAAAGAATAATATAACGACCAACCCTTGGTATGATAAAGAATGTAAAATTGCTAGGAAATCCATTAGGGATGCTTCTAATGAGTCCTTAAAACTCGATAAGATCAATATGCACAAATCCCTAATTAAAAGGAAAAAAATATACTATATCAATAAAAGGAAAGAGAAACTTTCACAACTATATAAGGTGGATCCTAAGAAGTTCTGGAGCCAAATTCTAAAACGCAATACTAAATAAAATAATAGGATTCCCTTAAGGGACTGCAATTCCTACTTTAAAAGTCTTTACGAGTTCCCTAATTCCATGGACACCATTCCTATTGTCCCTACAAAGGAAGATTTTTTTTTATTTAGATGACATAGAGTTCGGGGTTAAGTGGCTTGCAAATGGGAAAGCTAAGGACATTGAAGGCTACCAAGCTGAAATTTTTAAAATCGGAGGGCCAATCTTTATCCCTCACATACACAAGCTCTTCAATTTAGAATTCAAGCAGGGCTTCCCTAAACCTTGGACGCAACGCCTCATTGTTCCTATTTTTAAAAATGGGGATAGAAACACTCCCTCTAATTATAGGACCATTATGATTAGCCCGATTTTAGCCAAGATTTATGGAATTATTTTGGAAAAGAATATTAGCCTTTGGCTAGAAAGTCACGGTAAAAGAGCTAAAGGTCAGGTCGGTTTTAGGAGATATTGTTGGCATAGGGGCATACCCAGGGTTTAACTCTAACAATGCACCAACAATCCCTAACTACTGGGCCTTTTGGCAACACCTGCAAAGCAGATGCAGTCTCACCTGAAGTAGCAATAGGCGGTTGCATGACACAGGTGTTTACAACTAGAGGAAACGCAAGTGGATCCAAGACAACAACACACTGCAACCTAGTTATTCTTACCGAGCATAAACCAACTTCACACAATTATATTCCAGATCTAGCATAATAATGAAATGACAAAATAACAGAAGGTAAAATAACACAACATCAACCACAGAGACACAAAATATACATGGTTCACCCTCTCCCTAGGGCTAGGTCCACAAAATTGTGTTTCTTGATATTATATGAAAGCATACAAATCTATCTTCACTCTTAGCTTGTAGATCTCTATCTCTTTCTCTTCTTCTCTCCCCTCCCTGCGCACCCAGCTGCAGGGTTGATCTTCACACCCGGTTGAAAATCCTACAATACCAAAAGGCTCTCACACTCAACACTTCTCTTTCGCACAATACACAATGAACAACAACAATAACCAATGACGAACAACCAACACTCCACTAACAAATTTGACGAACTAACTTAGCACCAACCCATCCCAGGTCCTCTAGACCTTTATTTACACATTACATGACAAAGTCTAGGTGTCAAAACCCTAGATCCAAAACCCTAGGTGTCTAAAACACTAGATCCTCTTTGACCCACGTTTTCTGGGATTCACCAGCCTATATTTCCTTGTTTCCCGCGAAGTGCTTCAATGAACTCATTGACATCTTCTTCTGCTTGCTGAGTTGTCCACAATCCATCTTCCTTGATGATCTGCCGTACTCGATCTTCTCATTCAATGACTAGCCTTCCCTTGCTTCTCTCCTTCTTTTATGCTTCTCTAACCACTTCGACCCAATCTCAGTGCATGCATCTTTCGTGCAGTTCACACTTCATCTTTTCTCTTCATTTTTCTTCTCTTTCTTTCTTATTCCATAACCAAGGGCCAACATGCCCCCAACACTCACCTGTGACTCATCCTGAGGCACTATAGGTCTGAACTTTCTAATTTACTTCGACTTCAGACTGCGCAGCGCAGCCTAGGCTTTCTTATCTATCCTTCCCCACTGTGTGTAGACTGTCTTTTCTATGTATGGTACCCAGTTTCAACTGCACCTGGTACCTAGACCCTTCTCTTTTTACTTTTACTAAGAGCTGTGAGGCAACTAGTTGTCATAGTACAATTTCAACCGGCTCCCATTTACCAAACCTTCCTTCCATTCTCCCTTCAAAGTCTTCAGTTGTGCAACTCCTCCTTCTGTAACATAGGTAACCTCATATGGACCAAGCCAATGTTTCATGAACTTCCCTGGATGCTTTATGAATTTTCCATCATAAAGCAATACCAAATCTCCTTGCTTAAAGGCTTTCTTCTTGATGTGTCTGTCATGGTAAGCCTTCTCTCATTCCTTATGTACCTACTAACGAAATCCTACAATAAACCTGTCTTTCTCCAACTCGACCAATTGCGCGAGCCTCTCTTGAACAATGCCAATGTCATCCATATATGTAAAGGCTACAATTCTTAGACTAGGAACCAATTATTCCATAGGTACAACTACTTCTAGACCATAGACCAACTTAAAGGGAGTCTGCATTATCAACTCCTTGCAAGTGTTTCTATAGGCCCATAATACTGCTAGTACTCTCAAATCCCAGTCATCCCTGTTTACACTGCAAATCTTCATTAGCGTTGTCTCTAATATCTTAATGAATGCTTCAATTGTACCATTCACTTGTGGATGGTATGGAGTGATTTTTTGATGATGAGCTTCAAATTCCTCAGTCAAGGCTTCAATGGCCTTTTTAATAAAATGTGTGCCTTGATCGCTCATAAGGATCTTTGGGCATCCAAACCTGGTTATGATATCATAAAATATGAACCACACAACTGTAACTGCACTATAGTCCCTGACTTCTCTTTCTTCTTCCCATCTTGTCAAATACTCTGTCGCAGTATTGATGTATCGAGCTCCTGTGCCCTTTCCTGGTGGGTTGATAGGTCCCACAAAATCAATGGAATTTTACTTCAGTGAGATTCTCTTTCCATTTGTCAATTTTCCATTATCCAAATAGTGTCTATAACCTACTGAGACAAGACTACATGTAGTCCATTGAATAATATTTTATAACTCTCTATTCAGGTTGTGAGGCCACGTACCTAATAATTGTATTTAAAAGATTTATCCTTTCACTTAACCTTATTATCATATTAAATAGGACCCTTTGCTCTTAGGGTAGACTTGCCTGCCACGCAAGTCGGTCATTGTTTGAAGGGTAAAAATACAGAGACACATTAAAAATTGAATATTATTAATAAAGAGAATATGTTGAAACTGTAAAAATGTATACAAAAACAAACTTGTTTAAATGGTAGCAACTATCTTTGAGAAGAGATGTGATGGCTATTCTCATTCGCGAGAAGATGGTTATAATGAGGCTTCAAAGGCCTTTTTAACATAAAGCATAAATGAGAAAACTCTAAACATAAAAAAACCTAACCCTAGGAGATGAAGCGCCAAAAGTCATGTGGGCCTTCATGGCGTAAGTTGGTACATCAACTTCCCGGGAACGTAACTTTTGCATATGATCTTCATTTTAGGCGCATGATAGCTCGTTTGAAATAACTATCTAAGGACTACACATGTTATCATCACAATTTGACTAAAGCCTACAATGTGACTATGTCGTGCCCAAAAAATGATGTTTAAGGCCTCAAAACGACCCCAGAAGTTTAGGACCTAAAAAACTAGGAAAAAATTGTCAAAATGAAAATTGTTCTTTGAGTCAATGGAATAGGTGGGTGGCCACTGATATCCACCTAGATTAGTCCTCCCCCCTTAGGAAATAATGGTCTCCATTGTGTTGAGAGCCCCCATCAGATGGAGAAACTTCTGTTGAACTTGGCCCCTAGTGAGCCACTTGCCTTGGTGCAGGGGTTGTCTTGCTTAGACAACCCGATAAATTTGGATCCTATGTTGTCGAATGCCCTTAATATGAGTGTCCCTGATCTGATCAATGACTGTATTTTCCATGCAACCAGGGTTGAGCTATATTAGTGTCAACTTCTCTACAATCTGATGTGTTCAACAATGGTGGGAAGTATGGCCGAAGGAGGTCCACATTGAACACAAGGTGTAGGCCAAGGATGGGGGGAATACTTAGCTCAAAAACATTGACACCCACAACCTTGGTGATGGTGGAAGGTCCATAGCAAAGTGGACAAAGCTTTCGATGGGGTCCAGTAAGGCGTTCTTTTTGCAAATGCAACCAGACCTTGTGTAACATCCCCGGCCACACAGGTCGGGCCACGATACCATAGAGAACACTTTTCTTATCTCTTCGAAACATACTGTAACATACACAACATCCAACAGAGTTATGCCACATGAATTTTTTGAACTGCATGCAATTAATATATATAGACATGGAACTCTTGCGGAAGCATTATATATAAAACGTAAACAAACAAATACATTTTGTAAATGCATGGATTCATACTGAAATAACAGTAAACATATACAAGCAATACCCATACATATAAATACAATATAACCACACATAAGATAAACCCATAAAAATACACACGTAAATAACAATGCAACATGTAATTTTATCACACATTTGACACTTATCTTGGTAAGAATGTCATCAACTGCGTGTAGACCTTCCACGAACCTCCCAGCCTTAGACCACACTATTCATCACTCTCAGTAGTGGGTCACCCCTAAACTGGGACTAAACTCCACATGGGTAAAGGGATTCCTAACCAGGCTAATGGCTCATAGAAAATAGGGAAGACTCTGTCACAGGTGCCAACTCAAACTAACAACCTATAGTCCCTCATTCCTCACATGCCTGTCCCACCCCAAGAAGTGTGCTCATTCTCTTCTCAACAGTCCTTTGAATGTCCCACTTCATTTCCTGCCTTCAACAACAGGCTGGGCAGGAAGTCTCAGAGCCCTGTAGCTGTAGTTTATCACCTCCAGGAAATCAATTCCCAACAATTCTCTCACCCAGAGAGAAATTTCTCACGGGCTTCAACCCTCCTCTTCAAAATCCCATGGGCCTGACAACCCGCTTCTTTAGTCCAGCTCCCAAGCTAACCAACTACACAAACATATATGGCTATGGACACAAGTTCAGGTTCAATGACATGAAGGTACAGAGGATAGCTCAATGTGTGTGTGAAATGATCCTGGAATGGTTGAATGATTGAAGGAATGATGGGAAAATGAACTAAGTCCCAACAATAGGTATGCATGTCCCCAACTTGACACTTATCATGTTGGGAGCTACTTTGGCCCACTTGTCCCCAACTTTGGAACTTAGGATAAAATAATTATCCATACTTTATACTTTAAGAAATATTAATATAATATTCATTTTTGTCTTAAGCTCCCTAGCTTATCCCATTTTCCTTAACTTTTAGTCCCCACCATTTCCCTAACTAGTGGATTTTAGTCCCCAAAACTCTTTTATCATGGTCGGTTTGCGTGCAATGGCGTATTTTATATTAATGATGAGACATATACAAAAATAGGCTCAATGGCCTTTAACATCTAGGCTCTCCGGCCTAATCAAAACATAAGCATCTTAGATTATAATAACTGTCTCACTAGCCTATAAAACACATCATATATACAAAGACTCTCTGGCCTCAAAATCGTGCGCACTAAAGTTGTTGCGCACGGTATCCTGGAACGTGCACACTTCATCATTTTACTGTGCAGTACATGCGTACACTATGCTATGAAAGGTGCATACAAAAACAATATCAATTAGCTCACCAACTTACATACATATTTATTTACATTTACAACTGGGTTCAGCCTAGGGATATTACAATCCCCTCCCCTTATCTATGCACTGTCCTTAGTGCAACATGTACACATATACAACAAAATTTTCAAAAATCCTCAAAAAGATGCAGGTATTCTTCCTGCATTGCATCCTCATGTTCCCAAGTAGCGTCCTCAAGACCGTACTAGGTCCATTGGACCTTTACAAGCCCTATGGCTCGATTCCGAAGTTGTTTGATTTTTCGATCCAGAATGAGTACCAGATGTGCTTGGAAAGCGCCTTCTTGCTCTACCTGAATCACATTCCAATCAATAACATGATTAACATCATGTATATATTTCTTAAGCAATGATACATGGAATACATTATGAACATACATAGATGCAGACAATGTAATCATATAAGCCACTGGACCAATCCTCTCTAGGATTTCAAATGACCCACAATACAGAGCTGCCAACTTTGAACAATTTCCCAACTTCAGGGAACTTATGTTGGCCTTCACTTTCAAGAATACATGGTCCCCAACTTTAAATTCCCTGTGAGTTCTACCCTTATCAACATAGCTTTTCTGTCTGTCTTGGGCAACCTTTAAATTTTGTTTTATTTTCAACATTTTCTCCTCCATTTCCCTGAGTAAATCTGGCCCAACCACTGTTCTATCTTGTGGGTTATACCATCTTACCGATGTGTTGCACTTTTTGCCATAAAGTGTCTCAAATGGGCTCATCTTTAGAGATGTTTGGTACCCATTGTTATAAGCAAACTCTACCAAGTGTAGGTAGTCTTCCCATTTTGATGTTTTATCCATCACATACATCCTCAACATACCCTCAAACACTTGATTCACCCTCAATGTTTGTCCATTTGATTCTAGATGATAAGTTGTGCTAAAATTCAAATTTGTTCCAAATCCATTAAATAATCCCTTCCAAAAATTAGAGGTAAATTTTGGATCTCTGTGAGACACAATTGTCTTAGATATGCCATGTAATCTAGAAATTTCTCTCATATAATTATCAACAATGTTGGTTGCCTTGTGAGTTAGCTTAACTGGAATAAAATGGGCAGTTTTAGTAAGTTTATCCACAACTGTCATGATAGAATCATGTTGTTTGTTTGTTCTGGGAAGTTTGGTGATGAAATACATTGTTACAACTTCTCATTTCCACTTAGGAATGGGTAATTGCTGTAGAAAACCAGCTGGGTGTCTATGCTCAGCCTTTACCTTTTGACATTTCAAACATTTGTCAATAAAATCAACAACTTATTTCTTCATCCCTAGCCAATAATATTGGCTCTTGACAGTTGCAATAGTTTTATGATAACCTGGGTTCCCAACATAAGGTACATTATGCATTTCTCCCAATATCAGATTTTTCAATTCATGGAAATTTGGTACATAAATTATGCCCCTGTACATGAGAATTTCATCATTATCTAGCTTGTATTCTTCAATTTTCTACTGCAAATTACCTTGTTGTAATTTTGCCACTAATTCCTTGTATTGCAAATCTGATTTGACAACCTCTATAATTTTGTCTTTCAAATATGATTGGTATATGTTAATGGTCGTAGCATGCAATTCATGCACTCTTCTATTGAGTGCATCAACCACTTTGTTTTCTTTCCCCTTGATATGCTTTATATCAAAGTCATATTCAATTAGAAATTCTAACCATCTGCTTTGCCTAGCATTTAGAGTTGGCTGATCAAATAAATATTTCAGACCATTATGGTCTGTCCTCAGTTCAAACTTTTTTCCACCATCTTAGGATCTATATAACTATGACTAGCTCATAAATCAATTAAAATAACAATGGTTTGGTTGTTGATCATACCTTCCACTTCAATCATATGTGATTGATACTTTGTTTTCTTGTTTTTTAGGGCTGCATAGATCCTTGGTACATTTCTACCCATGTCCTCCACTATTTCAACTTGTTGTACATTGTGAAAAGTTCTCACTTTTTCATCTCTATGCGGAAAATATCTAAACATATGATTTCCTTTACAACCCCAACATTGAATAGGCGATTGCCTTGGCCTTTGACCCCCTGTCTCAATCATTTTGGGTTCTTTATAAGTTGGTTGTCCCTGAGTATTATTTCTGAAGAATGGTGGCTTAGCTCCCTTCTTCCTCCGATCCATCTTGAACTTCTTTTTTTCTTCCCAAGATTTTTGGAAAGTTGGCCTTGCTTTTTGCTGATCATATAGGCATTTAGCTCGCCTTATGGTCTCCTCCAATGTCTTAGGATCATCATATTGTATTTTTTCACTGATGAATGATAGAAATCCACTCAAATACCTTTGAATTTTAATTGTCTCATCCTTGATGAAAGAGACATACTTCAGCAGTTCTAAAAACCTTCTTTCATATTCATCAATGATCATACTCCCAAGCTTGAGTTCAAAGAACTCTTTCATTTTCTTGTCATAATATCTCTTAGTCAAGTATTTCTTCTCCAAATACTTCTTGAATTCCCTCCAAGTAACACTTTTATCTTTAATGTGTTACACCTGCACAAGTTGATCCCACCACATGGATGGATTTCCCTTGAGTTGATAGATAACAATTCTACTTTCTGCATGAGAAGAATAATTATGAAATTGAAAATACTTTCTCATGACCAATAACCATGTCTCTGCATCTTCATCCTTCTTTTGCTCACCATCAAATGTAGGAGGTTTGATTTTGTTCATTTCTCTTTGTAGCTCATCCACCTTGTAATATCCCCAAGGACGAGCCCTGTTGTAATCTTGTTTATGAATTGTAAATCATGTTTTGTAGGCTGGTGAGCCGAGTATTGATAAGTTGGTAAGGCTTATGAGTTTATTAGGCTGTAGATCCTAAGTGTTAAGGCTAGGAGTTTTTTTTTGTATATGTAATTATGCAGAACATTAATAAAAATATGAGCATCATTGCATACAGACTGATCACGGAGAAAGAGTGATGGGGGACTAAGCTTCCATAGAGTGGGTAAGGGAATGGGGGCTGAAAAGTGGAAACAAAGGCTAAGTGTTGGGCCTAGGGGCTAAGATAGGGGGATTACCTCTAAAAAGGGATAATAATTTATTATTATTATTTCCAAAAAGCTAAGGTGGACAATTTTGAGTGTTATCCTAAATTCTTTGAGAGGAACGCATGTTGATGGAGCGCATGCAGATTCATGAGTGACATGTGTCAGCCCAAGCACATGCAGTTAAAATATGCATAAGTCGGTCGTGGAGGGGGTTCACTCCTCATTCTATCATCCTTTGTGTCTGATTTTAGATACCCTCACACAACTCTGAAAACTGAAAAACCGAGATGTCTTCCTGAAAACCAAAACATCCTCCATCTGATCTCATTTTTGGTCTGCATCTGTCCTTGGCATACCTATACACCATTGAGAGAACTGGTCGGGAGAGGAAATTCGAACTGTGAGTTCTTGAACCCAATCTATCCACTATTGTAGAGCCGAATCTGTACCCAAACTGTCTGTGGGTTGCTGCTTTTTGTTTTCCTGAGTGGGATTGTGTTGTGGTTATCCTCACCATGTGGGAATTGAATCGAAAGGGGCTGAAGAACTAAGTTTTCAGGCCCATGGTTGAAGAGGTAGGTTGTTAGGACTGTGAGCAACTCTTTCCAGGTGAGAGAGATTGCTCGTAAGTAGTTCCTCCCAGAGAGAGTCCAACACCAGCTACAGAGCTTTAAGAGTTCCTGATCCAGCTTGTTGTCGAGACCCAGAGAGGGAGGTGAAGCACCGATGGACTATGCTTGTGAAGGTGTATATTCCTCAGTGGAGAAGGCATGTGGGGAATGAGAGTTCGTGAGTAGTAGGCATAAGAAGGCTCCTGGAGAGAATCCTTCTGGTTGCTCTGTGCAGGTTTCTCTGTAACCTTAGCCTAGTCTAGGATTCCCTTGCCTTGGGTGGATCTTAGTCCCATCTTGGGGGTGACCCACTGCTGAGTGTGATGAGCAGCGTGGTCTAAGGTTGGGAGGTTCGTGGAAGGTCTGCACATGGTTGGTGGAGTTATGCCATTTTAAAAGATAAGTGTTAATTGTGTACTTAATTTATATGTGATGTATCTCTGTGTCTTGAAATGTTATCATGTATTCTGTTGCAAGTTTGAATTGTTGTTAATGATGTTTAAGTCTGTAAAACAATAGTAAATCCATGTTAAATGTCTTATTTTGATTTAATATGCATTTGATATATATAAGTATAAGGGTGTTCTGTGTAGTAGCGTTGCTCGACCAATGGGTTGGCGGTCGGAGACGTTACACACCCCAGACCCCTTATGCTTCCTGACATGGATGGACATGAGCTTCTATGTGATCTCTTATTGGAATGCCTCAAGAATTGGTGGTGATGTCTTCTAACACTCCTTGCTCTTCTTTTCTCATCAAGAGGCACGTGACTTCCTGATTTGCTTGAACCACTCTCCTTATCCAATTTCTTTTATATTTTATTCAAGCTCTGCATTAAATTCATGTTGAAGTTATCATGTTTCTCCTTGGCTCTCATAATCCTTTCATTGTCAGCTTTATGGCTTTGGAAATCCTTCTGCAAATTTTTAATGGTCTCTACCATATTCATGTTTTCATCCCTTCCTTCTCCATGTCCATTGGAGGTTTTTCCTTCAATGCCCAAATGGACATCCATCCCTCTAATTTCATCCTCCTGACTGTAAGTCCCATGTTCCTCTTCCATTACTCTGGACTCTATGTTGATCTTGATATGTTCTAGTTTTTGTTAACTCTGCAAAATGTGCAACCAACAAAACTTTGTCAGGCTAACTGTTTCAGCAATTTCATGAAAATATGAACCACTTTGGTTCAATAATATATATCAGAATTATTTCTTCTAATTTCCTGGAAAATTGAATTCCTGGATCATTTTTTTGGGTATATATTTAGATTCCACTTTCCAACACCTTTCCAATGTCTTCTCCCATGCTCAATTCTGAGTCTTGAGCAGAAAGTTATGGTTATTAGAAATTTGCCCATTAATTTTTCTGTTCATTTTTCAACTTGACGCAACTCTGCACTGTAATTATGCAATTTCACACCTACTCCATTGGATTTTTCATAGGATCTCAATTGCGTTTCTTCATATACATATTATGGACACTCTTTCCAACTTTCACCTTTTTATGGGTTTCGGGCTGCTAGTTACAACCTGTTGAAGTTCTAGGTCAATTCTTGTTTTTGGTATGGAATGCTATAGGTACCTTCTTTGCCATATTAAAAAAAATTAACATGCCTAGAAATTTAATTCAACTTTGGAACTAACTTATATGGTTCAATATCTTTCCATTGACTACTTATGTGCCTCAATCTGATTCCAGAGAAGAAAGTTATGGCTCTTTGAAGTTAAATGGGTCTTAAAATTTACCCTCCACTATTTGTGTTGTAACTTTCTCATAAAAGCTCTGTTTGACGAACGGTTTACACCATTAGAAATATCTCTCATAGATTGTTTATTTTAGCTACAGAGACATAATGTGCCTTGGCACACTCTTTTCTCGTTGTTTTTGAGTAGCTAAAAACATTGTTAAGGCCCTTAAAACGCACTACAAAAAGATGACGTTCGAACAATATAAAATGTCGTGGAAATTCGTTGGTTTTCCATTGTTGTTCACCATCCAAATGACTTTGTGCTCACAAATTTCAACCTATACACCCATATTTAGCATGCGCAGCAACACCACAAGGTAAATTTTTCTCTACACACCTTTAACCACTATGCATCACTTCTCTGTCGCGCCAATAGCTGACGCACACTACTTTTGTGTCGTGCACCAATATCCACCGTGCATAGTTTTGGTTCTTGCACTATTACCTGTTGCACACAATTTTTGTATCGTGCGCTGATATTCCACGCACATCTCAATTTACTTGTTGCACCATGCCAAAGTTTAGTACACCACTACCATGCACCAATAGTCTGCGTGCACCATTTACTACATTGTCATGTGACAACTTATAGTCATATTGTGCACACCAACCAAACTCCTCTGCGCTCTGCCAATACTGTGCACACCACACGTGCCATTATTATGTGTGTGCACACCGCACACACATTTTTATGTGTATGCCCACCACGCAATGCTATATTTATTGCGTCCACCCGCACACCAACATTGTTCCGCGCGACGCCAAAATTTAGCGTGCACACCTGCACACCAACATTTTTCCGCGTGGTGCCAAAATTTAGCGCGCACACCAGCATGCCAACATTTTTCCACGCGGTGCTAAAATTTAGCGCGTGCACCAGTACACCACTATTTTCCATGCAGCACCCAATTTTTACATATCACACACTTTTTATTGCGCATCATGCATTTTTATGCGCATCAATTCCTCGTGAATTTCATTGCAGAAATTGGGGCTTTTGCTTAACTTTTTCACCATTTCTTCAATAGAAATTTTGCAACTATGAAATTTGTTCAATGAACCCCGATAACACCAGTTCTACCTCTGCAACAACAAATCGTTGTGGGTTAACATTTTTGGAATGAATGTTTCCCAAACTCAAGTCACGAATTGAGAATTTTAATTACAAAACTCGCTCCATCTTTCATGGATTCACTGTAACTTCAAATTCTACCAATTCTAGGTCTGAATTTGCTAGAACATATATTAAATCATTAATATCTCAGTACATGGTTGAATTTCTCCATTTTCCCATGAATTTAACAATAGAAATTGGGGCTTTTTCCTAATTCCGTGGAATTGTTGTTACTTTTTACCATGGATGCTCTATAACTTGAGATTTGGCCAGTTCAAAATCAATCCTCTATGAAATTTCACTTCAACTCAGCTTGCTCAACCCATCCAGGCTCAGTATTGAAAACTGAAGCTCTGATACCATATTGTAATGTCCTCGGCCAGTCAGGTCGGGCCACGATACCCGAGAGAACACTTTTCTTCTCTTTGCGGAACATATTGTAATATACCCAGCATCCAACTGAGCTATGCCACATGAATTTTTCAAACTGCATGCAATTAAGATATACACACACAAAACTCTTGGAGAAGCATTATATATAAAATGTAAACAGAAAAAATACATTTCGTAAATGCACGGATTCATACTGAAATAACAGTAAACATATACATGCAACATATACAAGAAATACCCATACATATAAAGACAATTATAACCACAAATAAGATAAACCCATTAAACTACACACGTAAATAACAATGCAACATGTAATTTTGTCACACAGTTGACACTTATCTTGGTAAGAATGTAATTTTATCACACAACAGACCTTCCACAAACCTCTCAGCCTTATACCACACTGCTCATCACTCTCAACAGTGGGTCACCCCCGAGCTGGGACTAAAATCCACTCGGGTAAAGGAATTCCTAACTAGGTTAATGGATCATAGACAATAGGAAAGACTCTGTCACAGGTGCCAACTCAAAATAACAGTTTACCGTCCCTCATTCCCCACATGCATGTCCCACCCCAAGAAGTGTGCCCCTTCTCTGCTCAACAGTTTTTCGGCTTGCCCACTTCCTTTCCGGGCTTCAGTAACAAGCCGGACAGGAAGTCTCAGAGCCCTGTAGCTACAGTTTAGCACCTTCAGGAAATCAATTCCCAACAATTCTCTCACCCAGAGAGAAATTGCTCATGGGCCTGACAACCCGCCTTTTCAAAATCCCACGGGTTTGACAACCCGCTTCTTTAGTCTAGCTCCCAAGCTAACCAACTACACAAACATATATGGCTATGGATATAGGTTCAGGTTCAGTGACATGAAGGTACAGAGGATAGCTCAATGAGTGTGTGAAATGATCCTGGAATGGTTGAATGATCGAAGGAATGATGAGAAAATGAACTAAGTGCCAACAATATGTATGCATGTCCCCAACTTGACACTTGTCATGTTGGGAGCTTCTTTGGCCCACTTGTCCCCAACTTTGGAACTTAGGATAAAATAATTATCCATACTTTATACTTTAAGATATATTAATATAATATTCCTTTTTGGCTTAAGCTCCCTAGATTAGCCCCTTTTCCTTAAATTTTATCCCCCACCCTTTCCCTAACTAGTGGAGTTTAGTCCCCCATAATATTTTATCGTGGTCGGTTTGCGTGCAGTGACGTATTTTATATTAATGATGAGACATATACAAAAATAGGCTCATTGGCCTTTAACATCTAGGCTCTCCGGCCTAATAAAAACATAAGCATCCTAGCTTATAATAACTGGCTCACCAGCCTATAAAACACAACATATACACAAAGGCTCCATAACCTCAAAATCATGTGCACTTAAGTTGGTGCGCGCAGTATCCTTGAATGTTCACACTTCATCATTTTACTGTGGAGTACATGCACACACTATGCCATGAAATGTGCATACAAAAATGATATCAAATAGCTCACCAACTTACGTACATTTGTATTTATATTTACAATCGGGTTGGTCCTAGGGATATTACACCTTGTATCCCACCTAAAACTTGTGCGACACCCAATGTTGATCATGGTGTTGTTTGTACTTAGCATTTGCTTTCTGTAAAATATCATGGACCTATTTTCATATGTGTTGAATTCGTTCAATAAACTTGGTGGCTTTGTCAACCTCAGATTGAGCATGACATGATTATGTTTCTGTGGATGCAAGGGGTAGCATGTCATCAATGGGACTCAATGGTTGAAATACCAACCCCACCTGAAAGGGACCGTGGTCAGTTGAGCTTTGAAGGGCTCTGTTGTAGTTGTGTTGAACATAGTGGATACTTTCATCCCATGTGCATAGATGTTTGGAGTTGTACATGCACAAGATATGCATGATCATTTTGTTGACGACCTCTACTTAGCCATCAGTTAGAGGGTGGAAGGTGGTGGATTTGGTGAGCTTGGTGTCTAACAAAGACCAGAGGTTGGACCAAACTTGTTGAGGAACCTATTGTCCCTATTTGATATGATGGTTTATGGTATTCCAAAATGTACTCACACTCATTTAAAGAAGAGATTGGCAGTGTGGCATCCATTGTGATATTCTTCGTGTAGGATATGAGGATGGTCATCTTAGAAAACCGATGAACCACCAAAAAAACACAGTCATTTCCCTATTTGGTTGAAGGACGGTCTGACATTTTTATGGGAAAAATGCTCACAAGGATCTCACTGACTGGATCAATAAGATCTCCCTAGGATAAGCCTAGATATCCTAGATAGGAGGGGGTGGACTTCTAAGGGGTTTTCTAGATCTAGATTCAAGGATATAGATTCCTTACAATCCTATAGAAAGGAGAATATATGCATACCTTTCAAGAGGTGGTCCTTCGTGTTAGCACTAGAAGTCACACCTAAACTGTTGTAGGTGTAAGCTTAATACCCACCAGAATTTAAATAAAAATTGTTTTCAATGTGTAGCAAATGGGTGTGATACTTAGTTTATAATATCAACACAAAACCTCCATGAAATACACACCAGCAAGCAAGGATTTGAATAGCTTCAAATCGTTGTTTAGAGATATCAATTGGAAGATATAGGACTTACCGAGGAAAATGAAATATATGCATAAGGTTACATAAAGTAGTTCTGAAACACATATAGAAGAAATCTCATTGAATAAGAACATCTTAATCAATAAGAGAGAACACTTTGATCATACTTGCATGAATTACCAATAATAAATCATTTACTATAGTAAGGAACAAGCATAATGATGAATCATTCACCAACAACTAACATCAAAGTGAGATAGAAACATATGTGACAATAGGAAAGGAAACTGATCATTCACTATTAAAGATTCTTGAATCTGATACATACATCAAGAAACTCTGTTACAGTTTGAAACTAAAGATAAAATTCTCATTGTTTAACCATTTGAACCTCCTCATAGAGTTACAATGCATCTTAAATAACAAAACATCCAAAAATATCTCTACAATTCACCACCTAGATTTTAAATGGGATTCTATGTCTAAGAGAGGCATTGCACTAGGTGCACAACATAAATGTAACAAGAATGCTATAGTCTAGAAAAATGTTGGCATCGTTAAAGAAACTGTTGTCAATTTGATGCATGTGACTTTACTGCAGGCATATCCTTGAGGCAGGTGGCCCTTGATGTGCAACTGATCTTTAAAGATCTTGTCTGAACTCAACTTGACACCTAACAGTCCTCATCAACTCAAAATATTTGTGACACCCAGTTTGCAGCACCTACGCTACAAGCTATCCTAAAACAACCAGTTCATAGCGCCTTTGATATCACGCGCTGAGAAATTTCCTGTAGGTGCTTTTTTACATCCAAAATGATTTCAACCTTCTAAAAACTTGCACAAAAAGTTGGGAAACCCTTTCAGAGCCTACTACAATCTTATGAAACATGAAATAACCTTTGGAGAAGTCATATGAATATGTAACCTCAACTTAAGACAAAAATCATTGCTCGGGTTATAAGTATGTGAAAAAAAGTGAACCATGGAAAAAATGATGTTGATGTAAAAATAATATCCTGTATTCATCTTTTACTGGTGCTTTTTCTGGTAGCCACACGAGCTAACATGTCCAAATTCATTTTTTCTACCTTCTCCTTGAAGGGTTACAATTATGCTTTCAACCTCCTGATTTCAGCTTGGCATGATCTCTTCTATCTATTCACATTCTTAAGTTTCCTATGCAGGGGTAGAGACTTCTTAGCCAAGTATCTTAATTTATCAATAATATTCTCATATAAATCTAACATATCCTTCATCTTGATTCGAGCCTCAAGATTTTCCTTCTTCAATTCGTCATTTTCAGCGCTTGTATCCTTAAGTTGTCTCCTGAGTCTTTTGAAAGTAGGATTACTTTCATGAGAAGGAGTGCTGATATCAATAATCTCTATTGGCTTCTTGGAAGGTTGAGATTTATCCTTTTGTTGAGTTGAGGATTCTATTGTACCTTCTTCCAAAGGAATATGTTGCTTAGTTGCTGATCTGGTGAAAGGTCTTCTAGGCTTGACTGTTTCTGCAAGAATAGGTGGGGAAAAGACAATTTTTTTACCCTTCAAACTCCTTATTTTACTTGATGATATCTCCATATGTGTAGGTTCTGCCATAGGAGAAATTTCTCTATCAAGAGGTTGTGAAGGACCACCTTCAACTGTTTTATCAGTAATCTGAATGGATTTATCACTTTTGGTCGTATTCCTTTTTTTGCTTGACTATGAGTGCACAATGTTCTTAGCAAGAGTAGGTGTTTGGCTTTTGGACTATGGTGTGTGAGCAACATCTATCTGAAAACCTGATGCGGCTAGGAAAACCTCGCAATCAGTATTGGTCTTCTTCAACTCTTCCAATACTAGCGTATTGATTAAACCAAAGTGAAAAACATTGGTATTCGCTTGCTTAGAGTTATATTGGAACCTATCTTACATCTTGCCAATACTTCTGAAAAGATAAAAATGGAAGGTTCATGGACTCTTTCCCAGTAAAGTGTAGTAGCAATCTGATATGGTATTGATAAACCATATTGAACATTCCTTCACAAGTGAAGTACCTCTGAATAAATATGATCATTTTTTCAAAATACTCCAGCATGTAACTTCTTGGCAGTCCCTTGGATAGGTTGTCTCCTTTATATTTAAGTTTTAAGAATTCCTTAGAGAAAGTAGAATTCAAAGACATGTCTTTAAACCAATTTTCACCACAATCAGGTATCTCTGTGGCTATAGAAATAGACTTCTCAGAGACTTCAAACTCCAATTCCCCCACCTTATTATTTGTCCCACTACAATTTAGTGCAAATTGTTTAGCTACCTCGGGATGTCCTCTTTGCATTTTCTCACAAAAAATTAGGCAACCCACTCTCTGGAATGCTTCCTTGAAAAATAGTTCAGAATTTATAAGTTGCATGTCATGTGGCTTAGCCCTGACAATATCTCCCCCTTTGTGAACCTTCTTACCTTGTTGACTGCCCATGATAGTTGTTTAGAAAACCTCCTTTACCCTCTTATAACAATTTGTTATCAGATGTATGATAAAAGTAGGAAAATTAGAGTTTTTGATAGAAATTGCACAATTTAGGGTTTACTTGAATAAGATATTCATGCAAAACAACACTGTGAGGATGAACATGCTCCAAGTAGGAGATGGGAAGAAAATAAAAAAATCCCAAATTGGATGAAGCTGCAGTCAAGCAAAAATTGTAGCAACTCTGTGTAAAACAAAGGATTCACAGTGCACTGTTGAGTTTGCAACGCATAGTTTTGGACTAGGTTTTAATGAAATCTTTGCAAAACTTCACACATATGATGAGGAAAATGAATTTGAAAAGTTAAAACCTCATACCTAAGTGAATCACATTCAAGGAGGATTTGGTCTAGTTAGAAAACAGAGGGTTCGCAGCGCCTTAAACGCATATAGTGTGTAGCATCATCAAAAAATGTAGTGGATAAGGTTATTGTTGCAAGAAGTAGCCGCGAATTGATATTTTTGGTATAAAGTAATAAAGTTGAAAATTTTCCAAGGTTTAGGATGACAATACTATAGGATTTGATTAGTGCAAAGAGTTTGCAGCAAATGTAATATGAAACAGTGTGCAGCACAGAAAAATGACAGCAACTGTATCTAGTACAATCAACCTTCAGATAATGCACAATCATAAAAGAGGTACCTGTTATATTTGAAACTTCAGCTAGTGTCTCACGAACTAGACTGGGATTTTGTTGGAAGTACTTAATCCACTTTCATCTGCTACAACCAGTTGGTAATGCCATATTTCAAACCAATTGATAGCGTGCTTCATTCAAATTGATAGACCTATTTCTTGAAACCGACCTGAAGAACTTTATGCATTAAAGGCACTGAAAACAATAAGATCTCCCTTGACACGTTTCCAAGGTATAATGATGTGTGATTAGTGCATGAGGTACTTTCTTGATACTTTGCAAACTTTCAGGTGTGTTTACAACAAGTAGACTTGACACTTGATTTAACCCTCAAACGGTTGAAAGCGACACAAGGAACCTTTTGTACACCCCTTTGAGACAAGACACATGATAATGATAAGTTTAAGACCAAGGGTGTGACCAATGTTGACCCTTATTTATTTCATGATGATGAACACTATCATGACACCAAGAGTCAAGACTCTTACATGGACTAAGGTCAAAATTATTTGCTCGTGAAAGAATCAAACATGATTTATTGACATAAGACATGACTCAAAACCTAATCAATAAAAATACCCTATGACTCAAAACTAGAAACTTAAAATTTTTGACCCCTACACATCCTATGTGCTAACATCTAGCTCCACAAGGGATGGGGACCTCCCTGTGAGGCTCCAAGAACATGCATCTCCATTGTCTTATCCATTGGGAAATGAGTCATTATTAAAAGAAAATAGAGCTAACTAATAGACTGGTATTTACAAGGAATTGAAGCCACCCATGGATTTTATAAAAAATATTTTTTGAGAAAATGCCCATTGACTGGGCCACCAAAAATTTCTACATCTTTCAAATTCTACAGCTTAAAAGTATTATTTTGCAAAACTTCAAAAATTTTAAAAGGACCAACCCAAAGGGATTCAAATTTACCATGTTTTCCCTTATCCTTTCTCTGAGCATCCCACTTGAGTACTAGGTCTCCAAGATTAAAATATTCCTTCTTTACCTTCTTGTCAAAAATTTCTTTGATTTTTGTTGATGACTTTGTGGTTTGTCAAAAAGTTTCTCTCTGGTTTAATGTACTTGCACAAGTTGATGCATCCTCCTGATCATGTTATCTGGTTACCCTTCTTGATCTTGAAGAAATTTTTCCACAGGTAAGGCTAACTGAGCAGGGAAAACAACTTCAGTTCCATAAACCAACTGAAATGGTGTGGTGCCAATTGACCTTTTGGTGGTTACTTTGTTTGCCCAAAGGGAAAAATTCAACTTAGAATCCCATGACTTGTTATTTTCTTCCAACAATTTTTTGATAATCTTTACTAAGATTTTGTTGGAGGATTCTGCTAAGCCATTACCCGAGGGTAATATGGAGTGGAGTGGATAAGTTGAATACCAAAATTTTCATGAAACTTCACCAGAGGCTCAAATTTAAAGGTTGTTGCATTATCAATGAAAATTTTATTTGGGCAACCAAACATTGACATAATATCTTCCAAGAAACCAATAATTACTTTGTGTGTTGCATTCCTGGTGGGAATGGATTCTATCCATTTGGTAAAGTAATCAGTGGTAGTTAGAATCGAATGGTGTTGGCCACTTGAGGATGGATGAATCTCTCTAATAAAGTCTAATCCCCACTGCTGAAAAGGGCCAGATACCACTATGGGATTCAGAAGAAAAGATTTAAGTTGTTGTTTACCTGAGAATTTATGACATTTGTCACAAGTACTGATCTTTGCACACACATCAGTGAATAAATCAGGCCGGAAATAACCAATAGGTGGGTGGCCACCGATATCCACCTGGATTAGTCCTCCCTCATTAGGAAGCAATGGTCTCCATTGCATTGAGTTCCCCCATCATATGGGGAAAGTTCTGTTGAAATTGGCCCCGGGTGAGCCACTTTCCTTGGTGTAGGAGTTGCCCTATTTTGACAACTTGATAAAGTTGGATCCTTTATTGTCGAGTGCCCTTAATATGAGTGTCCCTTATCTAATCAATGGTTTCTTGTTCCATGTAGTCAGGGTTAAGCTCTGTTAGTTCCAACTATTCTACTATCTCTGATGTGTCCAATAATGGTGGGAAGTATGGCTGAAGGAGGTACACATTGAACATGGGGTGCAGTCCAAGGAAAGGGGAAATACTTAGCTCAAAAGAATTGTCACCCACAACCTCGATGGTGGTGTAAGGTCCATAACAAAGTGGATGAATCTTTTGATGGGGTCATGTAAGGTGTTATTTCTACAAATGAAACCAAACCTTATCTCCCACCTAAAACTTGTGCGGCACCCAGTGTTGATCATGTATTTCTTTGTACCTAGCATTGGATTTCTATAAAATATGATGGACATGTTGTCGGATGTGCTGAATTCATTCAATAAACTTGGTGGCTTTTTTAGCCTTAGATTGAGCATGGCATGATTCTACCTTTGTGGATGCAAGGGGTAGTGCGACATCAATGGGACCCAATGGTTTAAATCCCAAACCCACCTAAAAGGGACCGTGGTCGGTCAAGCTAGGAAGGGATCTATTGTAACTGTGTCAAACATATGGGAGACTTTGATCCCATGTGCGTGGATGTTTGGAGTTGTACATGTGCAAGATATGCATGATCATTTTGTTGACGATATCTATCTGGCCATTAGTTTGGGGGTCGAAGGTGCTGGATTTGGTGAGCTTAGTGTCCAACAATGACCAGAGATTATACCAGAATGTGTTGAGGAACTTGTTTTCCTGATATGATATGATGGTTTGTGGTATCCTGAAGTGTACCCACACCCATTTGAAGAAGAGCTTGGCAGTGGCCTCCGTTGTGATATTCTTCTTGCAGGCTGTGAGGATGGCCATCTTAGAAAACTGATCAACCAACAAAAAACACAGTCATTTCCCTACTTGGTTGAAGGAAGGCCTGACATGTAGTCCATCGAGATGGATTCCTGCAATCCTTTCTTTTTAGTGGCTGGTTTGGAAATGGAGCAGGCAGTGCAAGATTTATTATACGTGTTGACGTCCTGTCAAAGTTTCATCCAGTATAAATGTTTTTATAGTACTGCCATGATATTTTCCATGCCAAAATGTCCTACCATCCGACTGTAGTGAGCTTCCCAAATCATCTTTGCACGCTCACTTGAAGGAACATAGAGGTGGCCCATATGGCATAATATTCCATCTTGAATATGAAAATCAGTGACAGTCATGCATGTTTCTAGCATCTGGTAAGTGGTATCGAAGTCGGGATCTCTCTTGTAGAGTTGGGGCCACTCGGATGAATCATGGCCACAAGAGTGGAGCACCGTGGTTAAAGTTGCAATTGGAGTTAGACCG
The DNA here is from genome assembly GCA_009831015.1 of Picea engelmannii. Lineage (NCBI taxonomy): Eukaryota > Viridiplantae > Streptophyta > Pinopsida > Pinales > Pinaceae > Picea > Picea engelmannii. The sequence continues at coordinate 200,677 of ML785186.1, forward strand.
AGGAAGTTAGCGACACAATTGGTACTCCCTATCTTATATTTGATGTTGAGATGGAATTACTGCAAGTGTGTGGACCACTTTTGATGGCACTGATTCTGTAATTTTCCTTGTGTCTTCATGAACTACAGAGGATTGTGATCAGTGTGGATTATTATCTTCTTTCTGACAATGTAGTTCTTCTGTTGTCGACAGGCTTGTACGATGGAATTCATTTCTTTTTCATAGGTGGGGTACTTACGGATGGCATCTAATAGTATCTCACTATGATATGCCACTAGATGATCATGTTGACTGAGGATTGCACCCACGACATAGTATGAAGCATCTGTCTTAATCTCAAAAGGTTGTTGTAGACATAGTTACCATGTTCAAATTCAGATTCAATACGATATGAAATATATATATATATATTTAACCAAAATATACTTAACCAAAATTTACAATATTTACCATATCCAAACATAATCTATCCATATAACTCAAAATATCATTGAAGTAATAGTTCTCACTTAATCTATGTCACATGTCACTTGGATTAAGATGTCAAGAAATAGCTTGTAACCTTCCTATTGATCCTATATCTTCCAAGGATATAAGAACAACTCGAGCCAAGATATAAGAAAAACTCATTTGGCCTTTCTTTCATGGTGATGTGGGGCTCTATTCTTCCAATTAAATTATATTATAATTACTATATTAGCTAAACTCTATACAAAATATAAATAGAGAGGTTCAAGTACCTTATATTTGGCTCCTTTTTGGTGCCCTTATCTTCTTCCTATTGGACTTATTTACAAGAGAATAAAGGCCCAACTCTATCTATCGCAAGATTACAAAAATATGAAAGTGCATTTGCAAGCAAGGCCAATGATAAATCGATCCAAAATATTTTTCGAATAGGAGGGTCAAGGTAGTTAGAGATGCACCTACTGAAAAATGTAAAAAAATGTGTGCTTCTTAATTTTCGTTCTAGTTGCTCAGAGCTAAACTGCACATAGATGCATGATCCCATTAGAGAGAGGTTTGGTGATTCCATATCCAAACAATATTTTGAGTTCCATTAAAATACAATGAATCAATTTGAATTTAATAGATAATTCGGCCTAATTGTACAAATCGACTAGAATTTAATAGACAATTCAACCTAATTGAATGCATCGACTGTAATTTAACAGATAATTCGGTCGAATTGAACGAATTGACGAATTTATTTCATCGATTCGGCCGAATTTGGTAACTATGGTTGTAGATCAGGTAAGGAGAGTACTGGGCCTGAGCACAAACGATGTTTCAAATCATCGAATGCTTGTTGTTGTGACTTCCCCCACACAAAGTTTGCCTTGCCACCACCCTTGGTCACTTGGATGAGGGCCCATGCAATATGGGAGAATCCTAACATGAACCTGCGATAGAAGTTGGGAAGTCCTAAGAAACTTTGAAGCTCAGTTAGTGTGGTCATGGTTGGCTAGTCATGGATGACTTGGATCTTGGTTGGATCCACATGCACACCATGCTCATCAACAATGTAGCCTAGATATTGGATCTTGTTCATGTCGAAGGAGCATTTTTCCAGGTTAGCATATAGCTTGTGTTGTCACAGAGTGTGAAGGACCTGTTGAATATGTTGCAAGTGTTATGCCCAATTATTGTTGAAGATGAGGATGTCATCCAGATATACCACCACAAAAGAATTGGTGAGGGTCGCAATATATTGTCCATCAATCTCATGAAAGTTGTTGGAGCATTTGTCAAACCAAAGGGACCGATTAGCCATTCGAAAATACCTTCTTTGGACTTGAAATCAATCTTCCATACATCAGTTTGTTCTATTGGGACTTGGTGGTAGCCAAACTTCAGGTCAATCTTGTTGAAAAACTTGTCTCCCCTGAGCTGGTCAAGAAGGTTGGCAATTCGAGGAATTGGGTACCGATTCCTTATTGTGATCTTGTTTAGGGCCCTGTAATCAATGCAGAGTCGCCAAGTCCCATATTTATTTAGTACAAGTACAATTGGGCTCACGCAGGGTGAGGAGATGGGTCAGATGTGCCCCTTTTGAAGCAATTCTTGGATATATCGCTTAATTTCATCATTTTCCATCAGAGAGCGACGATAGAATGGTCCATTAGGTAGAGGTGCACCAGGGGTTAGATCGAATGAATGATTGATCTAACAGTGTCACGACAGCCCCATCGGTGAAGAGAAGATGTCTTTGTATCCTCCCATGATCTTGTCCACTTGATTATGTTGCGTGGAGAGGCCCTCTGAAGAGGCCATGGATGTGTCTGCGACCTTCTATTCACTTTGAGAATGAATCATGAAGAAGACAAATTTCCCATTCTGAGAAATGACCTTCCTACATTGCTTAACAGAGATCAAAGAAATAGCGGTAGGTGGAGCTACCTCTAGTATCATGTACAATTTTCTACCCAAAGTAATAATAACAATGAGAGGTCTAGACTTTGATACAATATGTCGTTTCCACAAATATGGTTGTCCTAAGAAAACATCGCAAACTTCAAGGGGGGAAATATCACACAATACCTCATCCTTGAAGGGCTTGATGTCATAGGGTAGACGACGTTGTTGGTTGACGTGGAGGTCTCTTACTTGGAAGAGCCACCCAATGGTGTAGGGGTGCGGGTGTGGTGTCTTCGGTAGGTTCAATCGCTTGATGAGATTTGCTGAGATCAGGTTCTTTTGAATTCCACTATCAACAATGAAATGCAGTGAAGCACCCTTCACCCATAACTATGAGTGAAAATGACGTTCACCTTCCTCTGGTTCACTTGGTTGGAACTTGGTGGTAGCGACAGTGGCACTGAGTTCTGCATCAATGATCTGCTTCCCTTTGTTTGGATCAAATTCAGATTCGAAACCTGCCTCTGACTCTAAGGATTTCATTTCGACCACCAACAACTTCTTCGAGCAACATTCATCGGTGTTATGCTAGGGGATTTTATGGAATTCACACCACTTATCAGTTTCTTTCTTCGTCTTCTCATTACCCTTCTTTGTTTTTGTCTTGGACTGGTTTTCTTGAGGAGGTCCATCCTTGCTCCATGCTTTGTTCTATGGGTTGGGGCCACTTTTCCTTGCTTTTGCTGTGAGGAATTTGCATATCCAAACTCCTGCTTCTTCTGTCTAAATTTCTGCTTGATTTTGACAACATATCGATATACCACACCTAATGATGAGATGTTCAAAAACTCCATTTCTATTTGGATGTATCTATGAAAAAAATCACAGTACTTGAGCACTAGATGTAATTCAGAGTCCTTGATACCAAGCTTGGTGTGCAAGGTATATAATATATTTGTGAAATATGGTACTGTCTGGTCCCTTTCCTATCACAGTATTGTCCATCTTGTATATTGGTCATCGTAGCTTCCAACAGGGTAGTATTGTTCCTTAATATCATCCTTTAAATAATCCCAAGTGGGGGAGACCACAAATATTGCATATTCCTCAGTGGCCCTTTGCTCATAGTAAGTTTCCCACCAATCCTTGACATGGGGGATAGCCATAAGGAGCGCAAAGGTAATATTTTCTCTATCAAAAAAATTATGGACCGAAAAATGCCCTTTTAGCAGATTCAACCATTTATCTACAACATCCACATCTATCTGGCCTTCAAATAAGGGGCTATCAAAATTGACTTATACCTTGAAGGGGGCAGCGTGGCCGCTTGATGAAGATGTGTCACTTGTTGGCAACCATCGATGGATTTGTGCAAAGTTGTTCATCATATCTTTCCTTTGTCATGTGAGGGATTCCTCGAGGAAAAATTTAAAAGGATCTCCTACTCCATCACCTCTCTTTTCTTATGCCATGGGAGGTCATCGTGATTGGAGGGGATGGTCTTGCAAGGGATCAACCACTTTGATTCCCAACTCCTTGTACCTTGACCTCGTTGGGGACATGCACAAATAAACAAATAAAGAGAAGACCACTTTGATACCACTGATCCATATTTATAAATGGAACGAAATGGAATACAAATGTACAAACTTGTTGGAATGGTGGAAACTTATCTCTGAGAAGAGATGTGACAACTACGCTCATTTGCAAGAACATGGTTACAATGAGGCTCCAAAATCCTTTTGAACATAAAGAATAAATGATAAAACCCTAAACATCGAAAAACCTAACCCTAGGAGATGAAGCACCAAAGGTCATGTGGGCCCCGATGGGGTAAGTTGGTACATCAACTTCCTGGGGTCATAACTTTTGCAAACAATCTTCATTTTAGGTACACGATAGCTCATTGGAAAGAACTATATGAGGAATATACATGGTGTTGTCATACTCTGAGTAGAGCAGATAGTGTGATTGTGTCAGGCCCAAAAAATGTTGTTTAGGGCCTCAAAACAACCCCGAAAGTTTATGACCCGAAAAACTAGAAACAAACTGCCAAAATGAAAATTGTTCTTTGAGACAGTGGAACAGGTGGGTGGCCACCAATATACATCTAGATAATTCCGTGACTAGGTCTGTGTGCACTTTAGGATACCAAGGAGCATCATCTAAAAAAAAGATACCAAATTTCTCAGTTCCTTTTGGACTACACTTTGGGAGAATATGGACACTAAGTTGAAGATATCTACAACATTCCATCCATATACATATGGGCAAGCAAAAGTAGTCAATAGGACTTTGGTGCATATTTTGAGGGGTTACACTTAGAAGCAGCCAAAGACCTAATATGGAAACATGATCTATATTCAACGCTCTTATAATAGAGAAATCCAAACTTCTATTGGTAAGTCACCTTTTGAAACTTTCTTTTGGTATTTTCCACCTTCTTCCTTGGATGTTGTATATGGACAACAAGGAGGAGTGAGGGAAGTGATCATAGGAGAAGAGTTGAAAGCAAAGAAATTTGTTGAAAATATTAGATAGATCGATTTGCAAGTACATGAGACACTGAAGAATTCATGGGAAAAGTATAAGGCAAAAATGATCAACAGAGAACTAAGAATTGATTCAAAGTGGGAGTCAGAGTTTGGTTATAGTGGGAGATAACACCTAAAGACCTGTTCTACCCACATACATGCGCATTTACTCAATAGTGAATGGGGAGAGTTTGAAACTCCATGAGCCTTCCATGTTGGATTAGGAGGAGGAGTAGGTCCTAACTACCATAGAGGAATTAGCACTAGATGCTCAGGCATAGTTGGAAGAAGACACGATTTTATAAATAAAGTCCATAACTACAAGACAAGGACATCATGACCTTTGGTAGATTGGGTTGAAAGGACAACTTCTAGGAAAAACAAAATGGTAATCTACAGAGTCCTCATGTTTGTTAAAACCTTATCACAACTTTTGTATTTGCATTCACAATTTTGTCATGATAAGTCCTCAAGTTTTTTAAAATCTTATCACAACTTTTGTATTTTAATGTAACGTGTTTTTTTAACTTTATAAAATATTAAAATTTTATTTGTATTTATAATAAATTTATTTAATTTTTGTAACAAAAGAGCCTTGAACGGAGCGACTGGGAGGAGCCAGGAAGAAAACCCTAGTTTTAGTCTGGAGTGACTTGTTGCTTGATCGAATCAATCCATTGTGCAGCAAACCACCCGCCATGACTAGACACAGACTGTCTTCTGCATGATACGTCGGGATGCATTCAGAAGAGGGGGGGAAACCCCCCTCATACAACAACAACACGACCAATGATCGATCGGGCACAAGAGAAAAATGCCCATCATTTGAGCCGCCACTGCAGCTACGTGATCAACTTGTCGCCAGAGAACAAGGACTCAGGAAGGAAATGGATGTGGAAGCCAGCACATCCCATCCAAAAGCACCTCAAGGATGGGAGCCCGACAAATGCATCCCACAAATAGACAAACCACCGAGGTACCCCATAAGTTCAACAAGAGTAGGGGAACACACACAGTTTATGAGAGAGCATGCCCTCATTGGAAAATTTATGGGCCTTTGGCCATCAAAACGGGATCTAAACAGGTGGATAAAGCACTGGTGGAACACCAAAGGGGACTATGAGGTCCAACTTAGCTCCAAAGGTTTTTTTACAATAATTTTGTACAACCCAGAAGACAGAGACCAAATCTTTGAGAATGGGTCGTATTTCTACAACTCGGCAGGGTTATTCCTGCGATTTTGGACAGAGAGATTCAACCCAGACAAGGAGGACTTCACAATGGCCCCCGTCTGGATCCGCCTCTACTCCTTACCGCAAGAGTTCTGGCTGGAGAAGATTCTCATGGGAATAGAAAATACAATGGATCAATACGTCAAAACCTCAGAAGATACAAAGCAAAGGAAATATACTTCATATGCCTGAATCTGCGTTTACATGAATATCTCTAAGGCCCTACCGGGAGCGGTAACACTAGAATATCATGATGAAGATTGGCAACAAACACTGGACTATGAACACATCCCTTTCTGCTGGAGGAAATGTCACGAACATGGTCACCTCTTAAGATATTACCCTCTAAAAAAGCAAGCTACCAAAGTAGGCGACACTACACAGAGAGATGGCTTCACCACTGTCACGGCCAGAAAGAAAAACCCTCCAAGAAAGTAGAACCAAGACCCCAAATCACAGATCTCGACCAAAAAATATTATGAGATCCTGAACCAGCTACCGGAAGATGAAGCCATCCAAGATCCACACAAAGAGCCACATAAGACCAAGGGTAAGAACCAAAACCCTGCCCCCTCCGACCCAAATCATGAACCCTACCCAAAGGAGAAAGGAGATGCAGATGGAGACATCTCAATGCAGTTTGATGATAGAGATCTAGCAGGCATCGATTTAGAAAAACTCAAGGAGTCCCTCAACCAAAAGGATCTGCAAGCACTTCCTGAAGAGCAACTTCGAAAGGTACACAAGGTCTTTCTTGAATCCTCAGTAGGATCAACAACATGTCTAGGCATAGCCACAGATTCTGGTTCAGGCTCAAAAAAAGTACTGCGAGAGGAAAAAAGAAGGGGGCGGAAACCAGTGCATCAACTCATCAAGGAGGTGGGCAACCTTATGATCAAAGTCAGATTCATAAGCTCTCGGAGGGATACTTACACCCAACACCACCCTCTTAATGATGAATATCATCACCTAGAACATTAGAGGACTCAATGGTCGATCCAAACAAAGGATCCTCTGAAACTGCATCAAAGTAGAAAACCCAGATATTCTAATGTTATAGGAAACGAAATGTGTTGGGGCAGATGCTGAAACCATTTTCCAGCGCATTTGGAGAGGATGTGACTTTATTCTAACAGACTCCACAGGGGCCTCAGGGGGTCTAGCCATTTTATGGAACCCATGCAATGTCTCTTTGAGCATATCTTTCGCTACCGTAGGCACAATAACGACCCACTTCGAGATCACATGCTCGAATCAGATGGGGACTATCACAAGTGTCTATAGACCCCAAAGTCAACAGGAAAAAGAAAAACTCTTGGAACGACTAATCTTCATCAAAACCTTGCTGACCACACCCAACTGGATCTTAGGAGGCGATTTCAACATGATCTTGTTGCTGGAAGAAAAAACAGGAGGGAGAAAACGACTTGATCAACATAGCGGTAAGTTCAAAACCCTTATTGACCAATTAAATCTAGTAGACGTTGAAAATAACAATGGCACCTTCACCTGGTCCAACCGTAGATAAGGAAATCAACACATTGCTTGTCGTCTGGATCATTTTCTTGTGGCTGAAGAGCTAATGGAAGAATCCCCTTACATGGAAAGTCTCATTCTCCCAAAAGTTGAGTCAGACCACTGGCCAATTGCCTTCAACCTAGAAATAGGGGCAACAACCAAATACAAACCCTTCTGGTTTGAGAAATTCTGGCTCTCACACCTAGACTTTCATCATCTTGCAAAGACCTGGTGAGTTTAGGAAGAAATAGATCATGGCACAAGTATGTACAAATTTCAACAATGCCTCAAAAACTTCAAGCAGTCGCTGAAACTCTAGAACAAGAACACCTTTGGCAACATATTCCAAAGTATGCAAGACATAGAGAGAAAATTAATGGAGATACAAAAAAATTTCATCTCAGGAACTCGAACTGCTGAACTAATGAAAGAGGAGGAGGAGCTCCAAGTACAGCTAGAAGAGAGGAAAAGGCAAGAGGAAATCTTGTGGAGACAAAAGTCCAGGGTTCAATGGCTCAAAGAGGGGGAAAATAACACAAAATTCTTCCACAGAGCAATGGTGCATTGCCAACACATTAATAGAATCACTCATATGGAGGATGGTCAGGGCAATCCAATCTGAGAGCATACCCAAATAGAAACAGTGCTCAACAATTACTACCAAGATCTCCTAATGGAAGCCAGGGAGGACATGACTGCAGCCATCAAACGAGTAACCAGGCATATACCTTCTATGGTGACTCCTGAACAAAACACAACCCTCATGCAACCTATCACCCAAGAGGAAGTAGATCAAGATACAAAAGCAATGCCCCCAGGGAAGGCCCCAGGCCCGGATGGCTTCACCACTGACTTCTTCCACCATTGTTGGGATCTAGTAAGAGAAGAATTTTGGGAGGTTGTAGAGGAATCATGCACCTCAAGCCAAGTCCTTCCGGCCCTCAACGCAACCTTTCTCACCCTCATCCCAAAAGAGGAACGGGTCACAAATCCTAAACAATTCAGACCTATTTCCCTCTACAACGTGATTTACAAAATCATAACAAAAGTGGTGGCGAACCGCCTCAAGCCCATTCTAACCTTCGTCATTTCTAAGGAACAAGAAGGATATGTGGAGGGAAGACAAATCATGGACAACGTCATTCTCTCTCACAAGGTCATCCATTCTCTCAAGTCAACAAAAACTCCAGGTATGTTAATCAAACTTGATCTTTCAAAATCTTTTGACAAAGCAAGCTGGCAGTACCTTCGGCCCATCTTAGATTCCTTCGGATTTGATCAGCACTGGGTGAACTAGATCTTAAACCTCACCTCCTCTGCCTTCTTCTCAATCCTAGTCAATGGGGTTCCTTCCTGGCCTTTCTCACCTTCCAGAGGTATCAGACAAGGTGACCCTCTTTCGTCCTTCCTTTTTGTGCTTATGGCGGAAGGCCTAAGATGCTACATCAAAGCGGTAGTCATAGAGGGATCTCTCAAAGGCATACCATTGCACAATATTCAATCAGCACCATCACATAGTCAATTTTTTGACGACAGCCTACTCATGAACTCCCCAACAGCGAGAGAGGCCATAAAGCTTAACTCCATCCTTTTAGATTTCACAGAGGCGTCAGGAATGACTCTCAACCTAGACAAGTCCAAACTATACTTCTTCAATACTCTGGTAGCGGTCCAGTTTCATATCTCCAGACTCCTGGGAATACCCAAGAGCTCCCTTTCGGCCAACTACCTTGGCATACCTCTCATGGGGGCAACAACAAGATCCATCTCCCGGGACAACCTTCTTCTATCCATCTCCAACAGACTAAGCAATTGGACTTTCAGACCGCTCAACATCGTAGCTAGGTTGGTCTTGCTCAAGTCGGTCCTTCAAACCTTACCTACCTACCTTTTTACTGCACTAGTAGCCTCCAAGCAAGTCATCAAAGCCATCCGGAACCTCCAAAGAAATTTATTTTGGCACGGGCATCAACCCAATAAGAAATGGGCGCTAGTAGGTTGGGATAACATCTGTACACCAAAAAGCATAGGAGGGTTGGGGCTCCGCGACCTAGGGAAACTCAACCAAGTAATGGGAGCCAAAATATGGTGGAGGTGGTTAAAAACGCCAACAGCTTTATGGGCACAAATTTGGAAGCAGAATTATGCCCCCCTCACCCCAGAGAACCAACTCATTAGACACAATGCCATAATACAAGGTTCTAATATATGGAACACAGCTTGGCAAAACAGAGACCTGGTTCAAAACCATGCTTTCTGGGAAGCCTGAAATGGAGAAAGCGCTATGTTCTGGCAGGACTCCTGGCAGCAACTCAAACTCCTAAGTGACCTGGAAAAGCTAAACCCCCTAAGACAGGCTCTAAACCAGGACACTTTTTTAAGGGTGAAAGACTTTTGGAAACTCGAGGAATAGGGAATGAGATGGTGTCTTTGGAGAACCTCTAATCAGGATCTAGGGATTCCAGAGAACTTAAACCTGCAAGCCTAGCAACACTATGCTAGCAAATGAAAAATCCCCAACAGAGAAGGCCCGGATATCCTTAGATGGGGGCACTCCACAACTGGCAACTTCTCAGTCAAGGAATCCTACTTTCTACAAGGCAACTACCAGAATCAGAATAAGGAAAACCTATGGAACAAAGTTTGGAACCCTGCACTCTGGCCCAAGGTGTTCACCTTCCTCTGGCTCGTTGCACACAACAGAGTCCTAACCTGGGACAATCTCAGGAAAAGAGGCTTCATCGGTGCCTCAATATGTTTCCTATGCCACCAACAAGAGAAAACCAAAGAGAATCTATTCAACGAATGTCCCTTCAGTCAGAGGATTTGAAACCAAGGAGCTCAAATAATGCGTCGAGCCAATCAAAACAGGAGAAACATCAGTGATACGATTGAAAATTGGGACTCGATCACCTACAACAATCCTCTACTAACTCACATCTGGCAACTTCTCCTGGGTTTCATTCTTTGGCAAATATGGAAAGAACGAAACAAAATAATATTTCATTCCAAAGCCTCCACACCGGACACAACTTCGGAAAAAATAGTCTCACTGGTCAAGGAAACAGTTAGGAGAAAATCCTATAAACTAGAGGACTCAAACTGCAATCCAGAAGAGCAACATATACTCCAAAGATGGCAGCCCAACCTGATCAATCAAATGATGATGAAGACACCCAAACGTCAACATAGCAGCCCAACCACCTGGACCCCTCCCCCAACAGATTTCATAAAGATTAACTTTGATGGGGCATCCAAAGGAAACCTGGGACCAGAAGGATATGGAGCCATACTCAGAAAATCCAATGGGGATATCCTCTATCTAGTAGCCGGTTACTTGGGGGAAACAACAAATAATGTGGCTGAGCTAACAGGCCTATTGCGAGGCCTCCAAACAACAATTGATAGACATTGTCACAAACTCATCCTGGAGGGAGACTCACAAATCGTCCTTCATCTCATCACCAAGATCCTCCATGGTGCACAACCTCTGAAAATCTCTCCCAGCTGGCGACTCTTTGGGCTGCTAGAGGACTTCAGAAACCTTCTTAGAACCAACCTCAACATCATACCCTCCCATGTGAAGAGAGACGCAAACAGGGTAGCGAACTACCTAGAAAATGAAGGAGTAACTAAGGAGATAAAACACTTCTACTGGGAAGCTTGCACATCTGAAGACTCAGACATCTAAGATCAGTGCCAAGCTTTAGCCAACAAAGATCTCCAACCCTCGGATGGGGTGCCACATCAAACAGGTAGGACAAGTGGCAATGAGTCGGGCAGTGCCATAAACATTGGCCACTGCCTCCCATCTCCTTACCATTAAAGATGGGAGGGTGCCCGCGTAGACATAACTAGATGACGAGTCCTCTCAAGCGCGTGAAGAGAACGACACACCAGAGCATTAAACACTCAGCCTTAATGGTCAGAGCTGCCACAATCACCCTCACCCTTATCAACTATCTGGATGGTTATGTGATGCATTTGCAAATTCGATCTGTGGAGTGTTGGAGCAGGAACAAACTTCCTGTCAACTTCTCGGCCATAGCTTGGCTCCTCCACAAGCCAAGAGCACGAGGACGGCCTCGCAGAGGGGCAGCGTGGTATGCCTACGACTCTCGCAGGAAACGACAGAAGAAATTCGAACGAGCGATGGTTCTAGCATCTGCTCGGAAAACCAGGAAACATGAGAGACCTAGAACGCCTCCCATGGCGTACGTGGAGGAGACTGCTCCGGATGAACCTATTCAGGATTATCCAGAATATCTCCTTTTCACTGTCCCGGATAATTGGAATCCCCCCACTTTTTTTGGGAACGAGACCAAGCTTCCAGCTCCAAGAACCTCACACAGTCACAGGGAAGACGAACCAGCAGAGGACTTCACAATTTACTATGTCAAGGAAGAACTTCCAGATAATGCAGATGAGAAGGCCAACCCAACAAGCGAAGCACCTCCAGGGGCAGCGACTCAGTAGAATAGCTAGCCAACATGCCAACTCAGCAGAGCAAATGCAGACATGGAGGGGACTCACGATCAAGAGCCAACTCTCCTCTCCACTGTTCAGAAGGAATGGGAGGACCAACCTCCACACATCAATCTGGGCTACCTCGAACTACTCTTCGAAACGCGAAGTATGGTGGATGACCAAATCTTCAGAGCCATTCAAATCTGCCATCACCTCGACATGATGTATGCACCACAGTCCAGAGAATCCCCACACCGACAGTGCCCTACGTGTGCGCAAGCCTATGCGATTGCAGCAGGATGGAGAAAGAAGCATGACGTTGACGAGATGACTGGTTAAAAGGTCCTGTGAATGTTCATAATTTTCTCTTGTTTCAAACCATAACTTTAGATCATAGCAATGTTATCTATAGGATGTTAGAGACTGGAGTGAATCTATTGTGGTTGTGCATCCTGGTTTCCTACGGGCAGGACGACAACCTAGTAAACTTTTGTTTGTTTGAAAACAGGTGGCATCGTAACGCCAGTTGTCTCGGTTTCCTTTTTGTAGGCGGGACAGTTGGCATTACAACAAGACTCTATAAACATGTAATCATAATATAAACATGATCCTCTTTTTTACTTAAAAAAAAAAAAAAAATTATTTAACTTTTAAAATATGTTATTTTCATTTATTAAAATGTATAAATTTATTAAATTTTTAAATTTTATTTAATTTTTTTCAAACTCTACAAATTTCAAATATTTGATTTAACAAAAAATTTAAGTCAAATTCCACAATACATTTAAAGATTTTAGTCAAATTACACAATGCATTCAAGTCTTCAATACTTGATTGGGAGGCCACTCCTTTCTCTCAGAGTCCTTGATTTCTCATCTTTTTGTTCTTAGGAAAACAGTCCTAGCCCAAGTTAAGGCCCCCAAAAGTGTGGAATCTATTAAAGAGACTTGGCTTAGCAGTGAAGCTCTGGGTTTGAGTGGTAGACTTGCTTCAGAATGGGATCGGTACCGTAGGGCGCTTCTTGGTGCGATCATTAATCTTCGGAATTCTGTAGACACCATTGTGTGGACCCGGGGGGGTTCATCCAGAAACCTAACTGTTAAGAATGTGTATAATGCTCTCATTTCAACTCTGGAGTATCCGACGGTAGGTGGATGGAAATTAAACATGTGGAAGTGGAACATACAATTAAAAATTAAATTGTTTATATGGTTGGTTGGAAACAAAAAGGTTTTGACCTGGGACACAATTCAGAGCAAAGGATGCGAAGGTCCAGGGATATGCATCCTTTGCAAGACATATTTAGAAGATATCGATCACTTGCTCATTCACTGTTCCTTCACAAAGGCAGTCTGGGCTAGACTGCACACTCTCCACAATATTAAAAGAATATGGAATGGTGCTACAGTCTTTGATTGTCTGTCTATATGGTCAAAGGACAAATCTACACCGATCAGTCTGGTGGGACACACTTGTTGGCACATATGGATCGAGAGAAATAAATCATTTTTTGAAGACAAATCACCCTCTCATCTTGCAGTGGCTCATAGGATTATGGGGTCCTTTATTTGGTGCCCTCCCTCACTTAAATATATACCAAACAGGGTCTGCAATATTACACTCAAAGATGGTTTTTCTATTGCATGCTTTGATGACGCAACTCTATCAAATGGAAAGTGTTGTGATGCTGGAGGTATCATCATAACTCTAGATTCAAATGTTATCAAATGACATATTAATTGTGGGGCTGGTACAAATACAAAGGCGGAACTCATGGGTGCTTGGGCTACTCTTATTATGGCTTCCTTGTGGTCCATCCAAAAAATTCAGATTCTAGGAGACTCACAGGTAATTATTGATTAGATAAATCATAAAGGAAATCTTCAGGTGGTAGACCTTGATGGATGGAAGCAAAAAACTAGAGAACTTTCAAATACTTTCCAGGATATCAGCTTCCATCATATCTATAGGACTTTCAATAAAGAGGCCAACATTTTATCCAAACGGGTGCTCCGGGAACCAGAAGGCAAATTATCTTTTTATCCATGGAGTAATGGGGTTGATGGTCCTCATACCCATCTTGACATCTTCGAAGTATCTTAAAGGGTGATGGGACTTTATTTTGGTTCTGTATTGTAGTGGAATTACTCTTTTTTCCTGAGTTATCACTCATGGTATTTTGTGTTCTATCTTCGTGAGGCATCATAGTGCCTGCATAATACTTAGTTTTACTATTTTGGAACTTGTTGATCCAACTCGTTTATTACAACCGACTTTGATGATGTAAATGAAATTATACTATGATATAATTTTCAAGAGAATTTTCTATTCGAAAAAAAGTCTTCAATACTGTATTTTCTAATGTCATCCTGAAAGGGAATTATGCATTACCCTTTGGCTATTTCATTTGATTATTATTACTTTATCTTGGTATGCCATCATGAAAGGGAATTGATTAGACATTACCCTTTTACTATGATATTTACTCTTAATTGGGCATTACCCTTTGACTATTTCATTTGAGTATTATTACTTTATCTTGCCATGTCATCATGAAAGGGAATTGATTAGACATTACCCTTTTACTCAGAGTAGTTACTCTTATATATTGGTTTTTTTAAATTTAAAATTTTATTTGAAAGTCTTTGTTTCTTTTAAATTTTTGTTATAATGTCTTAAGGTTTCAAGTTTATTTAAAATTTTGTAATAATTTTATTTTTCAATCTTTATAAAATATTAATTTTATTAATATTTATAATAAATTTGAAATTATTATCTTTATTTATTAAAATTAAAATACATAAAGTTATTAAAAATTTTAATTTTTTAAAAAATTAAAATACATAAACTTATTATTCTTTAAATTTTATTTGAAAATCTTTAATTAAAATGAATTTTCTCAAATTCCACAATACATTTAAGTCTTCAAATATTTTATAAAGAATTTAACTCAAATTCTACAATGCATACAATTTAAGTTGAAATTTGATTAGAATTAAATTTTGAATATTCCATATCTTTATTATTATACATTGATTTTCTAAAATTTTAAATTTAATTTAAAAATCTTTGAATTCATTTAAAATTTTGATAATTATTTGAATTTGTGGAATTTTATCATAATTTATTTTTTACATTATATTATTAATGTGTTTGACTATTCCATATTCTTATTATTATATATCAATTTTCTAAAATTTTAAAATTTAATTAAAAAATTTTGAATTTAAAATTTTGATAATTTTTTAAGTTTGTGAAATCTTATCACAATTTAATTTTTACATTATATCATTAAGTTTTGACTATTCCATATTCTTATTATTATATATTGATTTTCTAAAATTTTAAAGTTTATTTAAAATCTTTGAATTCTTTCCAAATTTTGATAATTCTTTGAGTTTTTGGAATCTCATCACAATTTAATTTTTGCATTTTTTATATAATATATTTTTAAAGAAATTTATTTAATTTTTAAAATTCACTAAAAATTATTATCATTACTTTTTTCATTAAAATGTAGACTTATAAAATCTTTAAATTTATGTATTTTTAGAAAATTTATTTAATTTTTAAAATTTACTAAAAAATATTACCTTCCTTTGTATTATTAGAATGCAGACTTGATAACATCTTTTATCAGAAAGTCTTTGACTCAAATTTTACCATTTTAAATTGTTAAATATTTTATAAAAAATTTACCTCAAATTTTACAATGCATTTTAGTTTTTCAATATTTTATAAAGATTTTATGTTAAATTTCACAATGCATGTACTTTTTCTTCCATTCTCATTATGAAAGGGATTGATTGGAAATTACTAAATTATTGAAATTTTACCTCAAAATTTACCATGCATTTTAGTTTTTCAATATTTTATATCAAATTTCACAATGCATGTACTTTTTCTTCCAATCTCATTATGAAAAGGATTGATTGGACATTACTAAACTATTGTGTGTGATCTAATCTCATCATGAAAAAGATTGACTAGATATTACTATACTATTGCCTCTGATTTATGATAATGGTTGATTACTAGACTATTGCATGTGATTTATGATAATTGTTGAGAAAAAAGAAGAAGAAGCAATTTTACTAAACTATTGCCTGCCTCTGATTTATGGCATTATTAAACTATTGCCTCTGATCCAATCTCATCATGAAAGAGATTGACTAGACATTACTAAATTATTGGGTACCTATGATTTATGATAGTTGTTGTGAAAAGTAAAAAAAATAAAAATTATAAAGAGATTGACTAGACATTACTAAACTATTGCTTCTTATTTATGATAATGGTTGAGAAAAGTAAAAAAAAAAACAATTTAACTAAATTAAATTATTGGCTGCCTGTGATTTATGTTATTACTAAAGATTGACAAGACATTATTAAACTATTACATGTGATTTATGATAATGGTAAAACATAGTCACCCGATTTATGATAATTGTTGTGAAAAAATAAAAATTATAAAGGAATTGACTAGACATTACTAAACTATTGTCTTTAATTTATGATAATGGTTGAGAAAAGTAAAAAAAAAAACAATTTCACTAAACTATTGCCTGCTTGTGATTTATGTCATTATTAACTATTGTTTGTGATCCATTCTCATCATGAAAGGGATTGACTAGACATTACTAGATTGACTAGACATTACTAAACTATTACATGTGATTTATGATAATGGTTGAGAAAAGTAAAAAAAAATAAAAATCTTTAAACTATATGAAAAGTAATTTTTTTTTTATCAATTAGATTTTATAATTGTTTGTAAAGTGAAAAAAATCTTAAAAACAATTTCACCAACCATTAAATTAATTTCCATGATAATTATAAAAAATATAAAAAATAATAATTAAAAATAATATATTGAAAATAATAATAATGATAATAAACCTAGTCAAGATAACATCTCTGTCCTATATTAGTGATCAAATTTTATTTGAGTGATGAAAAAAATAGACTTGGTGAAGAGCATAACTCTGTCCGCACCATTTGAGAAACACATATACTAGTAATAAAATTTTAAATTTTACTTGAGTAATGATGATAATAGACTTGGTCAAGACCACGGCTCTGTCCGCACCTTCTAAGAAACACATTGCACCAGTTCTCCAAAATTGACCCTCTTCCCGGATACTCATTTGAGTGATTCTACTTCACTGGCATTTGAGCTGCTTCCGAAAAGGTTGGCTTTTTGTATCAAACTGAAACATCTAAATCCGTTTGGAGTGCAAATGTGGTTGGAACGTATTTCCCAGCTCTGTTTGGGATATGGGCATTGGCTGTGAGTTCCTTCTTCTTTGTTTATTGCCTTGCCAGTTCCTACTATAGTTTCCACATTGTCACATAATTCGATGATCCATTAGCCTATATGTCCACTTACAGTCGTTTTAATGAAATAAAGAAGGAATGTAGCTCTGTTTTAGCATAGGCTTTAGTGCTGCATCCAGATCGGAACCGAAAATATATGATTGAGAAGGAGCTCTCTTTTGTAAATGGGGATTGGAAGAAACACAAGGGCTCTGCTCCTCTTATGCCATTTACCAAAAGTGAATCCAATTATATTGGCACTGAAAACTATTCGCCTGTCAATCTGGCCTCATTCTGGATTAAAGGTGTGGATCCAAACAAGGTCGCTAGCAAAATGGTGAATGTGAGTGGGATTTTATAGTTAGCTATATCCACAAGTCGAGGCATCTCCTACATGCGTAGCAGACACAAACACTTTAAGATTTATCCTGGCTTCACTTCTCTTACGATTCTTCTTCAAGGAGTCTACTTAGAAGAATCGAAGAACTCACAAGATGAATGGTTGTTGTGTATGCTGGGCAGTACCCATTTAATAGCCCGTGGGAAGTGTTGTTCCAGAGTCTGTACTTAAGGCTTAGAAAGTATAGTGTCTAGGCATCCAAAAGTGGGTAGAGGATAAAGAAGGGGAAAGTATCAACCTTCGGGAAAGGAAGCTAAGGTTGATTTCCAGGTTGTCATTGTCTAGCTTCCAACTGTTCCTGAATGTTTATATCCCTCTCAATCGCAGCCCATGAACACTTAAGTTCTATCTGGGTATTGGTTATTTTAAGAATAGTATCGAAAAGGTTCAAAGAGATATGTGTTTGGTCCGATAGACCGGGCTCAATGTTAGACTGTCTTACAATGAGGACAGTCATAGAGGAACAGTAAAATTAAAGGAAAGTTTAAAAGTTTTAGATGTTGTCTCTATTCGATCGTATAAAAGAGAGCTATCTGATTTAATGTTAAAGATAAATTACAAACCAAAGGCCTTTTCCCGTCACTGTGTTATCTATTAAATAATTGGTGTGTGTGAAAATGTGAGAAAAACATAAAGATGTTTATAATACGAGGCTCCTATCGAGGGAGAATCTCGCCCTGTAAAAAGAAGAAGAAAAATGTGAAAATAAATCTCACGAATGTATAAAATATGAAAATCTAATGAGTCCACAGGTCTTGTACCTGCTAATAGCCAATACAGAGGAAAAACTATAAACTATATAGACAATTAAAATTAATCACCATAGTAGAGGTTTTACTAAATTGCAGTGAAACATTCATCAAACATTTATGTGCGAAATGAAATTGAACAAGAAATCAGAGAGGAAACAAACTCATAACACAGTCTTGATGGAATCAAGAGTCTTCGGATTGCTTTATATTAATATTCAAAAAGGAGAGTCTCTATTACAATCGACCAAAATAGGTCCACGTTTGTTCTCTCTACAAAATATATATTTATACAAATTTCTATGGTATGGAATCTCAAACATTCTAGAGGTTTTCGGTTACAACAAAGGAGATTAATCATTTCAATTCTTGGTTTCTGTCCTTATTCGGTACCGGAAACCTGCCTCTTCGCATGCTCTGTGCAAATGACGCACTTCTCCACTAGTTGGGATATCAACTTAGAAGGTTCTGCCTGATTGTTGGCCTCGAAAGTGAAAAAAATTTAGGACCCTGAGTGAGTAGTTGTTCTTTTAATAACCAGTCGAGTGAAAACATTATATTCATGAGATCATCCCTGTTTCTATTGAAAACCTTTTTTTTTTTTTTTTTTTAAAGAACAAAAATTTTCAGGAAATTCTACCTTCACCTTACCGTTTCGTTTTCCTTTTAAAATAACGAAAACCTTTTGTATCACCTATTTAGGCGAATTTATTTTCCGGTATATGACGTTCTATTTACTTCTTTCACTCATTTTGATTGCAAGTCGGAATCCTGTAAGAGAACAATACGAAGAGTATCAGGGCTTATAAAAGTGTTGATTGTATTGAAAATTCTGTATCTCTATCTCTACAAAATCACTGACCAAATTTATTATTGTTAAAAATAGACTTACCAAAGGAAATTATGAAATGGAAAGAAAAACAAACTGATGTGTATAGGGGAAAG
>ML785186.1:220289-299011 GCA_009831015.1 Picea engelmannii
TTTGGGTGACTGATTATTGCATATAATGTTTCAAATAACGCCCGTTGACAGGGGCATTTAGGATTTCACTGTCCAGATTTTCTAATAGAAAATAATTCTTTCCTTCGAGGGTTGCGACTCTAAATGGTCCACACCAGATGTGGTCAAATTTACCGTGTTTCGCTGAGTCCTCCTTCCTAGCATCCCATATCAAGGCCAAATCGCCCAGGAGAAACTCTTTGTCTTTTGCCTTGTGGTCAAATAATGTTTTCATGTCATCTTGGTATTTCTGCAACCTTTCGTCTACTTCGACCCTGTGTTGTTGCACTTCAATTAGCTGATTTATCCTTCTGGTGATATGATTCGGTTCTTCTTTCTCATCTTTTCATAATTTCATCATGGGGAGCGCTAGATTTATCGGTAATACCACGTTGGTCTCGTACACCATTTGGAAAGGCAAGGTGAGGATATATTTTTTCGTGCCTATCTGATTCGCCTATAAGGCGTATTTCAAATGCACATGCCAAGATTTTTTATTATCGTCCAACACTTTCTTAATTACATTTATCAGACTCTTGTTTGAAGACTCGGCTAGTCCATTTCCTTTGGGATAATAAGCCATGGAATGACCGAGTACAATATTATATTTCTGGCAAAAGCTGATCATAGCCATAGATTTGAAAGCCTGGGTGTTATCTGTGACTATTTTTCGGGGGCAGTCGAATCTGGAAAAAATGTTGTCTTCTAGGAAGTCTATCACCACCGAATTTGTTGCCATTTTGGTTGGAATAACCTCCACCCTTTTAGTGAAGTAATCTATGGTAGTTAAGATCCATTTGTGTTGGGCACTAGAATGGGGGTTAATCTCGCCTATAAAATCTATCCCCCATTGTTGAAAAGGGGCTTCTGTTTTGACCGGAACCAATGGTAGCGCTGGTAGTTTATGTTTGCCTGCAAATAGTTGGCAAGGGTTACAGGCTCGGACCTTGGCATTGACGTCTGAGAAAAGCTTTGGCCAATAATACCCACCCCTCAGGATCTTATAATTTTTCGGCCTCCAAGCGTGATGTCCCCCGCATACTCCTTAGTGGAACTCGCTTATGACCCCTTCTGTTTCTGATTCGACTAAATAGACCAACAAGAATCCAAGTGGGTCTTTCCAATACAATTGATTTTTGGAAATACAGTACTTGAGCGTGTGCAGTTTTAATGTCCTGGCTTTGGATGGAGATAAGTCACTCGGGCATTTCAAAGTTAGCAGGTAGGACACTACGCTTTTGTACCAATCTGATGAGACAAACTTCTCTTTGATTCTGATTTCGCTTGTTGGCTCATCAAGCTCGTTCATGTCTGTACCTACCTCACATCCCTGTAGGATATTTATACCGAGAGATTTGAAATTTGATTCGGCTAAGAGTTTGGCCAAACCTTGTCCTTTTACCAATTTCATTGGTTTTATCTCCAGGTCAAATTCTTGGATTTTGGCAAGCCAACGTCCCCTTTTTCCATCACTATCGGATTGAACCAAAATATCCTTTATAGAACTGGTAGGTACATACACAATTATCTTGGAATGTAGCACATAGGTTCTGAATGCTTTCAATGCTTTCACCATAGCATATGCTTGCTTTCCCATTATATCGTATTTAAGTTATGCGTCTCTGAGACTCTTGCTAAAAAAGGCTATCGGTTGTTCGAAACCTTCTTCCTTTTTCTGGAGGAGTACCGTGGCGATTGTGTGTTCAAAGGCGAACGAGAAAATAAGAAAATCTTTTAGATAATCAGGGCTTGCCAGTACAGGTGCCTCGCTTATGACTTTCTTGATGTGTGCAAACGCCGCTTCGGCCTCTGCTGTCCATTTCACTTCGTTATTTTTCTTTAGCATATCTGTGATCAATTTCACGATTTCAACAAAGTTCAGAATAAATCCCCTCAAAAAAAATATTTTTCCTTAAAATGACTGAATTTATTTTACATTTCTAGGAATATTTATAGTATCTATAGCCTCAACTCTTTTAGGATCAATTTTAATACCGTCTCGAGACACAATATGTCCCAAGAGTTTACCTTCTTGCATGGCGAAGTGGGATTTTTTGGGATTTAAAGACAGACCAAAATTACAGTATTTCTCAAACGTCTGCTTGAGATGTACCAGATGATCTTCATCAGATTTAGAAAAAACAGTTAGATCATCAAGATAAATGACCACAAATTTATCCCTTTCGTCGATGAAAGCAATGTCCATAGCATGTTGGAACGTAGCGCCTTCATTCATTAGTCCAAAAGGCATTTTATCATACATAAAAGTACCCCAAGGGGTAGTGAAAGTTGTTTTCTCTTTATCTAATTCACTTACGGCAATTTGATTATACCCAGAGAAACCGTCGATCATTGACATCCTATTTGCCCCAACTACCTTTCTAAAATGTGGTCCATTTTGGGTATAGGGTAGTTATCTTTGAGGGAGGACTTATTCAGATTCCTAAAATCGACACACAGTCTAATCTCCCCACTCTTCTTTCTGACTGGGACCAGGTTTTCTACCCAATCGAAATATATCAGAGGTACTATTATTTTTGCATCCAAGAGATTTTTAACTTGCTTTTCAACCACAGGCAATAAAATAGGGTTGATCTGTCTGAGTTTTTGTCGAAAGGGTTTGACACCAGGTTTTAGGGGTATCTTGTGTTCGATTACAACGGTGTCGTAGGTTCTCAGCTCTTCGTAAGACTAAGCGAAAACATCTTTATATTGTCTGAGAAAGTATTTATACTTTCTTTTTACCTCAGGAGGAAGGTACTTTGATATGTTTACCATCCTAGGTTCTTCTTTGGTCCCTACATCGCAGTTTTCAACCTCCTCTGGTTGGGGTTGTAGGGTGGATTTCAAGGGTATGTCATTTTGATCGAATAGTCTTTCCAGGGGGATCAGTCCTTTAGGAATCTGATTGTTCTTTAGAACCAGCATGCGATGATTTGCAATCTTTTCCTAGAATTCTTGAGGTTCATCTCCTTCTTTCATGATCCATATTTGATCATTTTGATTCTCTTGATCGATGTGAGTTTCAGAGAAGTCCCCCACTGCTTTGAGGAATTTCCTGATCTGTTCGTGATCCTCAAAAACCTGCCAGTGTTGTATGTTGTTCGGGATGGATGGTTTGTGCCTTACTTCTATGTGGTATTTTAATTTAAAAGCTGTAGGGGGAGCGAAAGTTGAGGCTGCCTTGGCTAACGAATCGGCCTACAAATTTTTGGAGCGTGGGATGAAGTGGATAATTACAGATGAGAAGAAATTTTCCATTAGATCCCAGGCACAATTTCTGTACGATTTCAATCTCTGGTGCTTGGCCTGGTATTGTCGATTTATCTGCTTGACTATCAACTTTGTGTCTCCATACACTTCCAGGTTCTTTATGTTCAACTTCCTGGCAGCTTCCAATCCTAAAATTAAGGCTTCATACTCACATACATTGTTGGTGTAGTCTATATCCCATTGAAGCCGGTAAGAGAAAGGGACAACAAATTTATTTTCAGGTACTACAAAAAGTACTCCTGCACCTGCTCCTTGACATGACAGGGCACCATCAAAAAACATTTTCCAGATCCCAGTGCTATGCATATTTTTTGATTCTCTCGCATCTATGTAATTTTCTTTTGTGCAACTATCTACACCATCATCAAAAGACAAAATACAATTTCCTAGATCTTGATCAACAATGTAAATAGGAAAATTGTTAGGATTCTGGGGGTCACTTACTGTATAGGCTAACCTCGTTTCCCTGTATAACCGAGTAAGTTGTCCACCAAACACAGGAATTGTGGCGTAAGTCATGTCGAGTTGGAGGGACGCCCCAAGTTTGGCTCCCCATGACCTTGATAGTAGTAAGCCATACTTTGGGGGGATATCAACAATAACTACATCCATCAGGACACTTTTGACTGGGACCTGTGCAAGGGTAACTACTAAATCTTTTATCTTACCCATGCACTTAACTCTTCTTGAATCGAAAGAGTAGATATCTCCGTAAGGTCTGGTGATCTAAAGGCCTAGTCTATCCATAATAGTTTTGGGCATCATGTTATGTGAAGCTTCAGAGTCTAGCATGCAGTTATGCAACATTCGATCATGCACATTTAGGGTGATATAGAAAGGAGCGACGGTTTCTCTGGCACCCTTGAAATGTGGACCAAAAGTGATATTAGGCTTATCATCTTCCAATTTTATCACGTCGGATTGAATTTCTTGATCTAAACAACCTATCACTTTGGTTATCTATTTACGATATGCAAGATTCTTTGCTAATTCAACCAGAGGGATCAGTATTTTGATCCTATTTATCTCATTTTCAAAACTAAAACCGCCACTACCTTTGTCCGTTTCTCTGGTTGAAATCTCGGACACTCTCTTCTCCAACTTATTTGTCTGAGCTGATTTATTACTCGTGAGTTTATTTACCGATGTGGGTGTCTCAACTGTCTCGATTTCCCTTGTTTGGGTCTCAACCTTCTTTGTTTTAGGATCCAACAAGTCTGCCCCTTTTATTTTGTTAGTAGATGTTTCGGTCTCTTTTGGGGCTAGAACGTATACTTCACCTCTAGGGAGAATTTTCTTGGGTTGAGGAATCAATGCAGGTTTGTTTTTAGATCTCAGGTTATACCTAGGTTGGATATTAGCCATTACAGAATCAGTCGTTTCTTGACATACAGTGAAATCAATATTATTTATATCATCATATTCACTTGATGGTTGTTGTGTGTTTAAAGACTTCTCATAATCTTCTTTAGTTTCATAAGGCCGAGTGTAGTCATCACCCAAATTCGTCACATCTTCTTCTAGACCTTCGAAATCTTCCAGGCCATTTCCTCCTATAAAATTTTCATTTTTTAAAGGGGTTTGAATTTTCTGATCTTTGTTTTTAGTCTGTCTTTATTGATTTTGAAGATTGGGGTTTCTCCTGAATTCCCTTTTAATGAAAGGATCAGCCTTAGATTGATCCAACTCCATCCTAGAAATTTTATTTGACAACTCCTTAATTATCCTAGCCATATCATCCATTTTGTCATCTGTGGATCTATTAGACCCTGAGGGTCTGGCCTGTTCCCTGAAACGTCTGGTTTCTCGGTTTCCCATTTCTACCTTAGCTTTTGATTTGCCAGAAGCCATCATGTTAGATTCGATTTCCACAACATCATCCTGCATTCAGGTTAGGGTATCCCCTCTTCTTTCTCTTAAGAGAATGGCGAAATCGGGTTCGAAAGATCTCATGAAGGTTACTTTGGCTGCAGGTTGGGATGGTTTAACTTTGGCTGGGATTTTATTATACAACTTATTAAATCTTTGAATAAATTCCATAACTGTTTCCGAATTCTTCTTCTTTAAAGATCCAAATTCAGTCAAATAATACAAGTGGTCTTTCCTTTCGCCCCATTGTCTAAGGAAGGCATCTTCTAGAGCATTGTAGGATAATATTGACCCTGGGGTTAGGCTTCAAAACCAGGTTCGTACCTGTCCTTCAAAAGTTTGAACAAAAATCCTTGAATACACGTCTTTGTGTTCGAGACCTAGGATATTTGCGAATTGATCGAATAATTTTATATGTTCGGCTGCGGTCAAGTCTCCTTCTCCTGTAAACTTAGGTAAGTTTTTTATATAATTTTTAGGAAGGTCATGAAGAGGGACATGTAGAACCAAAGGTGCATATCTTGCAGCCACTTTAGCGAAAACTCTGGGAGGGGGAAGAGGCCCTTGGCCTCCTGCTCCTCCTCCTAGAGCCCCACCACCTCCTAAAACTCCTCCACCTTCGAAAACCCCTCCACCTCCTCCTCCGATGGCTGCCATTGGTACTACTTGATAGGGAAATGCTGTATTGTAAAGAGGGTTTTGGAACACTAAAAGTGAATCTTTAGCTTCTTCGTGAGACGAGAAAACCAAAGATGGGTGATAAGTGATGCGAGGACTTGGCTCTTCAGATTTGAAAGAAATGTAATTAGGGGAACCCACGGGCATGTAATCGGAGTGTAAGGTATACTCTCTGAGACCTGGTGAGGTAGTGAAATCTAACTGAAAAGTTGGTGGGATATCGATCTCTGATAAATTCACTGTAGGGATTTTACCTTTGTATACGTCAGAGGTTATTGAACGTATTTCACTTTTAATCTCAGAGAGATCTAAAGTTGGATTGATGGTTTCGGGAGGGGAATTGTGCGAAGTTGAAGGTTCAAACGAACTCTTGATCTTGGGTTGTGGGTACTTAAGCTGGTATATTGAAGTAGTTGGCTTAAGGGAACCTCTAGTCTTTAGTATTTTTTCGGGATCCGAAACAGGCATGGTCTGTTTTCCCTCTGGGTTTTGTCTGGTGTTCCTTCGACTGGATTCTAGCTTATTTAAACGTGGAGTTGCCAAGTGAAAGATAAGAACAGCCTTTAAAGGATGTTCACTTTTTGTTCACTATCAAAGGGTGAAACTTGTGAGAATGTCGTTCTTCCTAGTGAAAAGGTTTCGTAACTTCGTCCCCAACAATGGCGCCAAAAATATGTTTCTCCAGAGTCTGTACTTAAGGCTTAGAAAGTACAGTGTCTAGGCATCCGAAAGTGGGTAGAGGATAAAGAAGGGGAAAACATCAACCTTTGGGAAAGGAAGTTAAGGCTGATTTCCAGGTTGTCACTGTATAGCTTCCAATTGTTCCTGGATGTTTATATCCCGCTCAATCGCAGTCCATGAACGCTCAAGTTTTATCCGGGTATTGGCTGATTTAAGAATAGTATAAAAAAGGTTCAAAGAGATATGTGTTTGGTCCAATAGACTGGGCTCAATGTTAGGCTACCTTACAATGGGGACAGTCATAGAGGAACAGTAAAATTAAAGGAAAGTTTAAAAGTTTTAGATGATGTCTCAATTCGATCGTATAAAAGAAAACTATCTGATTTAATGTTAAAGATAAATTACAAACCAAAGGCCTTTTCCCGTAATTGTGTTATCTATTAAATAATTGGTGTGTGTGAAAATGTGAGAAAAACATAACGTTGTTTATAATACGAGGCTCCTATCGAGGGAGAATCTTGCCTTGTAAACAGAAGAAGAAAAAAGTGAGAAGAAATCCAACGAATGTATAAAATATGAAAATCTAATGAGTCCACAGGTCTTGTACCTGCTAATACCCGATACAGAGGAAAAACTATAAACTATATAGACAATTAAAATTAATCACCACAGTAGAGGTTTTACTAAATTGCAGTGAAACATTCATCAAACATTTATGTGCGAAATGAAATTGAACAAGAAATCAGAGAGGAAACAAACCCATAACACAATCTTGACGGAATTAGGAGTCTTCGGATTGCTTTATATTAATATTCAAAAAGGAGAGTCTCTATTACAATCAACCAAAATAGGTCCAACCTTTGTTCTTTCTACAAAATGTATATTTATACAAATTTCTATGGTATGGAATCTCAAATGTTTAAGAGGTTTTCGGTTACAACAAAGGATATTAATCACTTCAATTCTTGGTTTCTGTCCTTATTTGGTACCGGAAACCTGCCTCTTTGCATGCTCCGTGCAAATGACGCACTTCTCCACCAGCTGGGATATCAACTTAGAAGGTTCTTCTTGATTTTTGGCCTCGAAAGTGTAACAATCCTTTGCCAATTTCGGCAACTTTCCCTCCACCTGTTGGTCTTTGGTGCTGATAGAACGTAATTGTATGCTCAGTTTAATTAGCCATTTATCTATTTGGATTATATCCGCCTGGGTTATTTGTGATATTTCAACCAATTCTCTTTCTTCATTTTCCTTGATCTTGAGCAGATGCTTGGCTGTATTGATTTGGCCCAGTACTTCAGTGCTGCTTTCATCATCAGAACCCAACCAACTACCATCTAGAAAACCGAAGGTTTCTTTACAAGATTTTCTTACCTCTTTAGATTGTTGTTTGCCTTCGGATATGTTTCGCTCCCATTATTTCAAAAAGACGTTACCTCGGGTCTGCTCTGAGATAGAAAACCTGGGAATACTTCCTTTTTCCCTTCTCGTTGTGGCTATAATAGCCTCCTGGAAAACAACCTGGGCTGCCCCAACATCTTTTTCTCTGAGAGTGAGGTTTTCCAATACTCGATCAAGGAGTTGGCAGCTGTTTTGAATCGTTTCCACCTTAGCAAGTAGACCTTGTTGAGTTGCCGACACTATTTTTCTGATTTCTATAGCTTGGGATTGAAATATCCCGATATCAATTACCTAGATTTCGACGAAGTCTAACTTGGATTGTAGTTTCTCTATCAATTCTTCTTGCTGGCCTATCTGTATCTGATTTGTCTGAACCATCAGCTGTGTCTGTTTGAAATCGACTTTGAGCCGCTCGATTTCCTTTTGATTAGCTACTCTAGCTTGTTCTAAACCAGTATTCACCTGATCTTTGGCAGCGGCCTCTGTTGTAGCTAGTTTAGCCTCTAATGTTTTAATCAAACGATTTTTTCGCTTCAGCTAATCCTTTAGGGTCCCGATGGAATATTAGTTGGTTGTAGCAAAAGCCCCCAATGTCCCTTATATCTAAGTTGCAAATTCTTGCTTCTTCACATCTTTTCCATTGGCTAAGATTTTAAATTTCTTGGCTACCTTACCTGCCTCTTGATAAAATTCATGTTTCACGACAACCTTTCTCTTCTTATCAAAGAAGAATTCATTCAGCGACAACTCTTCCATAGTTATAGGCATTAATTCTTCGCCAAAAATCCAACCTGTGTCTGGGGCCCCCTTCGTGGACTGTAGGGGGGTAATATAAATAATGGGATTGTTGACCTGGTTAGATGATTTCCCTAGAGTAACAACCAAGGTTGGCTCGCTTGGAGGGTTGGAAGTCTCGACTTCCTGTTTCGGGCCCCCGGTTTGCTCTTTCTTGTCCTGGTGTTCTTCTTGGCCGAGTGTTGAATCTTTGTAGCCTTCGGCTTCCATTTACTGCACCTCTACGGTCATTGGATTGTCACCCCATAATACTGAGAGAAGGCATCTCTGTAGATGTTCTTGGAATTTGAAAACGTCGGCCCTCTCTTCGGGCGACAGGGCTTGTATTCGAGCCAAAACCTTGGCATAAGATATCGCGTCTCAGAAAATGTCATCATAAGGCGAATTCTTGTGCTCAAATCTTTTAAGGCCACAACTAGCCAAGTGATTACTCATGACCCTATGTGGGTCGTGTTTCTTGAATTCAATGTGGACCGATTTAATATCTTCAGAGGTTGTTGCCTCGGCCTTTGCATGCCCGAAATCTAATACAGAATAGGTGTTCAAATGAATAGGGAACGGTGGCCATACCTTCTTCGAATATCCTTTAAGCTCTTTTCTTATGCCACCAATCATGATTTTCCTGGCGATCTTGTGACAAGCCAACCTATCGGGTATAAATAATGGTACAGCATGTGGAGGAACAGAGGCACCGAAAACCCTGATGTATGAAAATTTTGCTTCCACGTACCAGTCGGCCATACTACTCAAATTGAGTACGATGCTATCTAGGATCCTGGGTGGTGGATTACCGAAGATGGTGACATGCATCGATACCATTACCCAATTGAAAATTTCGTATATGAAATTTGAGGCCTTATCCTCCCAAAGATTTGAATGGTAGACATGGATAGGCTCAACATCCAATGGAGCCCATCTCTAGCTCATTAAGGGAAAAGACGTCATGAAACACACTGTGTCCATGATGTATGAAGACATGAAAAATGAAGCGGCCTCCCCGCTCGCCCTCTGCGTTTGATACTCTGTAATTCGACTGGTCAGACTGTGTGACAACAGCTTTGACCAGTCGAAAGAAAAACCTTCTGCGACTGTATGCATCAAAGGCACCCACTGGAGAAAGAAATGTGTGGTGTCCTCCATCCCATATAATCTGCATGTCATCATCGTTATGTATTTGAATTGTGGTTCCAAAGAAGAGATTGAATAGACACTGTTCCTGTCTGCCATGAACTTCGCGGGGTGTGAGACCCAATCCTTGATCAAATCAGATAAGCTCTTGCCATATTGCTCGCATTCCTTCTGTTTAAAATCCTCCAAAAACTCGACATTGTATGTGAAGTTCGGCGTGGATGACAATTTGTACATCTCCTGTAAGTGTTATGGTCTAAAGGTCCCAATAGTGACCTTTTGCTCGTTGATGATGGTTCTGGTTGGAATATCTACATGGTCTAGCGCCCATCGGATCATATCATAGTAAGGAAGAAGATGTGGCCTGGACATTACTTTATGCATTTTTGCTTGGACAATGATCTTGTATTTGGTGGCTATGTCGTCCGTCTCATTGTCGCTGGAATCATCTGAACAGTCTACCAATTCAGACTACAGAATCTTGAAAATGTATGACCAGGTTCTGACGGAATCAACATTTCGTGGTGAAGTATCAGAAACATTATCCGAGCCTTGCCCTAAACTCTCAGCACTTGTCTTGAACACTTTTCGTGGGGCCATGACAGAGGATTTTGATTTAGCTCTCCTGCAGTAAAAATATGTATACATACATAAATCAGTTTGCTGAGAAAAGCTTCTTTGCGTAAAATAGAAATGAGCTTTGTGATACTGAAGAAAAATATATATATCTTCGACCATTTAAAACCTCGATGTCCTTATAAATAGAACGGTCAAATCATTTTTAGAGACAGATTTAGCAATTAAAACCATATCCTTACTTGTCGCTTCGCCTCATTTCCAATTAATGTCGTAAAGTTCAACGGTTCGTGACACATGTTGGCGCAAGGAAAATTTTAATTTACCTCATAGACTATGCATATTATTTTTGTATTAAACACTGCTTAATCTAGCTTAGCTTCTTTAATTAGGCTTTCTTACACTTTAATCAACCTTTCGGCCTTCGCCGTATCGGGAGTTTTCACTCTAACCTTTCGAGCCTCTAAAACCCGAGATCACGATGATTAGATTTAGTTAAGCAAGAATATAAATAGGATTAAGTGTTTAATTAATCATATTTTAATTTATATCATGACTTCGCGACTCGGGGCTTCGAAGGTATAGTTTCTGGGAGGAGCGTGTGCCGAGTCGCGAAATCCCGAGATTGCGATGATTAGATTTATTTAAACTAGAAGGTGAACCGGATTAAGTGTTTAATTAATCATGTTTTAATTTATATTGTGACTTCACGACTTGGGGCTTCGAAGGTATAGTTTCCAGGAGGAGCGTATGCCGAGTTGTGAAATCCCGATAGATTTTAACCATGGTCAAAGAACTAATAACCCTTGACACTAACCAGGGTTACTTATGTAAAAATCTCGCGGCTTCGCCTATCGGAGTTACGACGGTAATGTTTTTGGAGATAGTGAATGCCGAGACGCGAAATCCCAACAACACTTGATTGGGGTTGAAGGAATTTTACTCTCAGTGTTAACCTAAGGTAAGATTTTAAAAACTTTTCGCGATTTTGCACATCGGGGCTTGTAATTATTGTGACTTGTAACTCATGAAGCGTGATATCCCGAAGGTACAAAAAGGAAAAAGTCATTTAATCGATTAAAAAGTCTTGCCTTAAGAGTATAATGACCATCGTTGCTTCACGGGATGAGACTTCTGAGACTTTCGGTGAAAATAAAAGAAAAGTAAATACCAGCTTTCGATTTCAAGAATTAAAAATTAAAATTTGAAGTGACTGAAAAAGGCGGCTCCAACAGGAAGAATGTTGCAGATCCTTGGGATAGGTTAAAAAAATCAGAGTCACAGTCCCCTACTCTGTAAAGATGATAGAATTTTTCTGCAATTGCGCTATCCGAGCAAGCTTTCTCTGACTACCAGGGAGATTCGAGGAACACTGACAAGCCTCAATCGACAATCCAATTCAAGCTATTTTGATGAAA
This sequence comes from Picea engelmannii, assembly GCA_009831015.1. Lineage (NCBI taxonomy): Eukaryota > Viridiplantae > Streptophyta > Pinopsida > Pinales > Pinaceae > Picea > Picea engelmannii. The sequence goes on from ML785186.1 coordinate 232,127, forward strand.
TTGACATCTCTTCACAATTGTGTGTTGGTTCGAATTATGAATTTGACTTCGAGAGCCTGGTGATAAAGGCTTGTGCTCCTTACCAATATCCAGACGATTTCCAGTCAAAAGGTATTAAACTATACCGAGGGAAGCAATTCTGTTCAACTATAGAGCAACTGATGGATGGTCAGGTTTTGGATGTGGTTCCTACTTGGCAGTGTAATGGCACATATGCTTATTGTAGAAAGTTGGGCCCATTCATTATGGATAATAAAGTTCAGGAAACTAATGGCAGTTTTGATAACATAAAGCTTTGTATACAGGATTTGATGTGTAAAGACCTGTCTAATTCAGGTATTCCAAAAGTTAGTGCATTTTTTCGAGTTGTGCCTCCTTCACAGGATCAATATTTGGCAAGTGAAAGATCAAGTCTTAATGGCTTAACATTGTCCGCCAAGGGAAAATGGAACTCATCTTCTGGTCAGTTGTGTATGGTGGGATGCCTTGGATCCATCAAGAATCACAGTGCTTGTAATTCTCGAATTTGCATTTACTTTCCCCTTTCACTTTCAATAAAACAAAGAAGTGTAATTGTTGGCAGCATTTTCAGCATTGAGAACACTGCAAATTCCTTCTATCCTCTCTCATCTGAGCTTATATATCCTCAATATTTGTCCCCAGATGTGTTAAACAAAATGTCATACGAATACAACAAGACCAAATTGGCCCAAATGGAGATATATGAGACTGGAGGTTTTGGAAAATCATTCCTGAAGTATCCCTAGAAAGAACTGGGCAAGACAAGAAAATTTTTATCTGTTCTAGGCAAGGATCTATCCATGCATTCATGGGGCATGTTTGACCCATTGTCCAAAGGGAATTCTGTCAAGAGCTCCATAGACTTGGATGTTATAGCCATTGAGGAATTTGTGGGAGTTGTTTGGGAGCAGTTCTCAAGAACTTCTGTCATACCTGAGGAGGTTCGGGAATTGCTTCATTCAAAAGGACCAGAGGAAGAGAAGTCCTTGAAAGTTGCTGCACAACTGAAATTGGAAGGAAATATTTCAAATCTTTTTCTTGAGGGCCACTATTATCCAAGAGTGGGTAAAATGTACCTTATGGGATGCAGGGATGCTGGAGCTCCAAGGAAAGTTTTTCATGATACCGGGGATCTCCATGATGGTTTTGATTGCCTCATTGAAGTGAAAGTGGAATATCCACCTACAAATGTCAGGTGGTCCATAAGTCCAACCGTGAGCCTTTCAGTCACAAGCCAGTGAATAAAAGATAGCTCACTTTTCTTTAATCAAATCAAGATCCAGAGTATTCCCATTCTATATCCAAGTCAGAGAGAAAAAATCATCTCTCGCAGAAGTGTAGAACTCGTGTTGCATATGTTGACACTATCGATGATGATTGGTTGCGTTCTAAGCCAATTATTCTATAGTCGAGAGAAGATAGAAGTTGCCCCATACATCTCTCTTGTCATGTTGGGCTTTCAGGCCATTGGATACAATATTCCTCTCATAACAGGTGCAGAGGCCTTGTTTGGAAGGATGAAATTTGAGCCCGAGGATAATGTGTTTTTTCTTCTGACTTAGAGCCGAGGGACTGACAAGATTGACTACATGGTTAAACTGCTACTGTTGATTGCATGTCTATTGACACTAATACTGTGCCAAAAGGTTTGGAAAACTCGTATTCGTTTACTAACAAGGAGTCCTTTAGAGCCATGGAAGGTCCCAAGTGATAAACGAGTGCTTGCTATTTCCTCAGCTATACATGTTATGGGTTTTTTGATTGTGTTGATTGTTCACAATGTGAAGACAAGTAGCCGCCCAATTCCATCCTCAACCTATCTGGTTTCAGAAGGCAATGCGTGCAACCAATATGAATTTGAGACTGCGCTTAGGGAGTATGTGGGTCTGGTACAGGATTTCTTCCTGCTTCCTCAAATTGTCAGTAATACTTTTTGGCATTTTGAACGTAAACCACTTAGGAAACTATATTACATTGGTATCACTGTTCTGCGGCTCCTTCCTCACATCTATGATTACTGGAGACCTCTTATTTCCAATCCTTACTTTGCAGATGAATATGAATTTGCAAGTCCAGTTGTCAGTTCTTCCTTTGCAAATCCTGGCTCATATTTCTATTCTAAGTTTGGAGATATTGCTATTCTAGTGACTATTGTGGTGCTTGCAATTGTGATTTTCATCCAGCAAATATGGAATAAGCATACACTGGGTCAGGCATTGAAATTAACCTCGACTAAGATGACACTGCCTGGAACAAGGATGTATGAGAAGCTGCCATCAAAGACATTTGAAGCTGAACTTGTTTCTGGTTGCACAGAGAGAAGTTAGGTGCATTTCATATCCTAGGATGAGTGAGAAGTATCACCTGTGTAAGATTTATAAATAAATGAAGTTCAAATCCATAATGTAAGAAAATAAAATTGAAAAAAAAAGGAGATTACTATTATATAATAAGTTTACAAGTGATAGGAGACTCCGTTTACAAGTGATAGGAGATTATGTAATGATAGGAGACTTCGTTTACAAGTGATACCATATTATATAATCAGTTTACAAGTGATAAGAGACTAAACTTGTAGTAAACTGGGAAAATGGAAAATCCAGAGAAAAATTTAGTTCTTGTTCGATTATTACATAGAAAAGAGAGGCAAGAGCCCAATTCTCATCTCTTTCCTTCCAGCATGTATTCAGGGAACTTAACTGCAAGGTTGGCCAGCTATCAAAAGAAGCATTAAGGATATGGGAAGGTGTGATAGAGGTGTCTGAAGTCAAGATGTTCCCTCTCTAGATATATTTCTGATTATGATGAGTATAGAAAATGTTTAGTAAAAAACTGTTATTTTTTTTTATCTGTCGTTTAAACCCAGTTGTGTATAAAGAACTGTGAAGAGACTTAATGTCTGACTATAAAGACTGATGAGATAAAAGGAAAAAACTAGCTTTTGTGTTTTTGTATTTATGATTAATCAGTAATCAGTTTATATATATATATATATATATATATATATATATATTAACCTATGATGTTTTAAACATTTAGAAATTTGTGTTTCAGTTATTAATCCCTCTAAATATTAAATAAATCAAAGATTAAAATAGATCTATGGTTGAAATTCACAAAACAATATCATAGCATTGTAAATAAAAGATTTAGTTAATGTGACCCTTTATGGCCAGACTTAAAAGAAAATTGTTATTGTTTTCTGTTTGATTCTAGAGGTTATTTGGATAACAACCCATAACTAGATGAAATTGCTATTGAGGGCTTCTACAATTGCTGGTGTAATGGCACGCATGCCCACTGCTCTTTGAGAGGAAATCTTTATTCCATGACTGTTAGACTAGTGAGAATTATATAGACCAGTGAGAATTCTATACTCTGTTGCACTGGATAATGCTTATGAAAAGGACATTCATGGGAAGAAAGCATGACAATGTATTTTTATTGTTGTTATGCTATTCATGGCAAGAAAGCATGGCGGTCTATTGCTGGTATAATCGCACACATGCCCACTGCTCTTTGAGAGGAAATCTTTATTCCATGACTGTTAGACCAGTGAGAATTCTATACTCTGTTGCACTGGATAATGCTTATGATAAGGGAATTCATGGGAAGAAAGCATGACAATCTATTTTTATTTTTGTTATGCTATTCATGGGAAGAAAGCATGATAGTCTATTTTTATTTCACTGCTTGGGTATTAACTCTAATGCCATGGCCAAAACATCTTTATCTATAAAATCATTCTTCCGTGATCTCCCTCATCAACCTGAGCTCAACCCTGTAGTTCAGATCTACAAACTTGACTTAATTCTTTGTTTTAAATACTGAGGGCTTTACTCTACTCCTTCGATTCAGAATGTACATCCATCGACCCGAGTGCATTCCTATGTATTCCATACTATACCCACGATCTCATAAAAGTGAAGTGATTTCTCTATGAAGTTCTCACTCATATATCACGATTTTCCGAAGTGAATATCCCTTGTAAGTGAATGCACATTCCTCTCTCCTTGATTCAATTATTATGATTAATCTGATTCTTTCGTGAATGTCTATTCAACCCTACCGATATCACAATCTACTTGTAAATCAATTTTGATAATGATTCTCTAATCAATCCCTTTTACCAATTGCATGCCTTCCCAGAATAAAATGAGGTTATCTAGGGTATTATGCCATCCTTACATGAATCTAAGTTTTCTCCCTGTAATGATGGTGGGGAGAATGCTCTCGAATTTGAGAGCTATTCTATGACTAGCTAATGAAACATTCAGTAGAGTACTGGATCTCTCATTTGTGGCCAGTTCAGGTTTTCCAAATTGAGTTTCCATTTCTCTGTAATCTTTGCTAACGATTGATTTATTATGACTTCTTGCTAAACTTTAAGAAAATCAGGGCCAGGGAAATTCCACACGACTTGTAAAATGTACGCAAATTAGGGCCAGGGAAATTCCACACGGCTTGTAAAAATGTACGGGAATTCATCTATCCCAGGATCTTATTCAATTACTAAAATTCTAATTTCTAAGGATCTTTTAGTGAGTTCATTTATAGTTAAGAAACTATCACATTAATTAGCTTGGGAGACACCTAGACAACCTTTTAAAAGGCACCACGATCTCTCTTTAAGTATAATATAAACATTAATTTTCATCACTTTCCACCCTTGGTCAAAATTATAAATCTTGGTTTGATTTAACATCGGCAAACAATCTTAGATACCCATTTCCATATGGCCTTTTCTTTGAAGCACCTGCAAGAATGTGTATCATAGACTCATGGCTAGCAAAGGTGAGACGCTTATAGATCTAGGTCAAATTAAATAGTCTTAGCCTATAATATAATAATGTCCATGATAAGAAGGCTCAAAGCCATTACAACAATATACTTATTCATGTCATTTTTTAAGGGAATTGAACCTGGGTGGAGAGGACAACAATCATTCCTCTCAACCATCCAAGCTATACCCAATTGACAAAGGATCTTTTTCTCAATTGTATTCATAGTATATAAAATTCTATATATTGAATAGATCATTATACCAAAGGGTATACTCAAGAAACCTAAATCAGTGTTACAAACTAAGACTGAACAAAAAAATTGGTAAGGTCGAAGAGTAAGAGTTTGACTTGATCTTGGGAAAAAATCGGATAATACAAATATTGAAAAGAGAAAAACTTGGTAAGCTTGTAACAATGCATCTCCTATTGTCCTTGGTAAGTTGGATTGAGTGAGAAGATTTATTTGTTTAGGATTTTTTGTGTACCCATCCTCATTTTTGACTTGTAGTGTTATGATGATTATAGATGTGCAACATTCCGCAGTTGTGGCTTCAACCCGAGAACCTAGACAAATATGATGCCATTCTAGTTCTCCTACTACGCCTGGTGTATTTGATGTAACCAAAGTTTGGATAGTATAGTGTAATTTATTTGATGCTACGATGGAATTTGACCAAAATTGCATCGTTACATTATAGATGCAGGAACTGCTCATGTATTGAATAGTGAGATGAGTATTCTGTCAGTACATACATACTCATACTCATCTCACTGTTCAGTACATATCGGAATAACTTCCTTGTATAGACAGTTATTTGTCATTTGTGAATGACATGCTAAGACCATGCTGGATAGAAATCTGAGTTTATAATAGATAATTAGTGTTTGTGCAATAGAGTTGAGGTTAGGCCTTACCCAAGGATTATCCCATCCTTCCATCAACTCCAAGACAATAAATTTGCAGTGGTATTGGGGATAAGGAAGCTAATAACAACACCCCTTATAATGATCTCAATAATATGAGATATAAGAGGCAGGCTAACTTTTGAAGATTACATACCTATTTTGAAGCTTCTAGGAAAGCCAATAACTCATGTGCAATGATAATATATTGTATTTATAGTTATAGCTATATTGAATCATTGGTTAGTATATTATGATAAAGTTGCAACAAAGTGAGGAATAATTTGAGAGGGTGAATCTAGAATGCTTTACATGGAATGCAATAAATGTCTATTCTTGTATGTTTTAAGGTGAAATCCCCTCTAATCCTTTTTGTATGGGTCCTCATATGGAGTCCTTGTTTTGAGGCTAAGGAAACATTGGTGTATGCTTCCATATTTTCTAGTAAATGTTGAAGTGAGAAGTGCTACAAGCTAACAATAATGAACAACTTGGATGTTCTATAAGAGCTTCTCCTACACTTTGAACTGTAATGCTCATTCAAGACATAAGGCACAGTTTTTGAAATGTACATTAATCTGAGTTCTTCTACAAGAAGAAATGTGTCCTTGCATGGGAAATGGCACCACAATTTAGAAGCTCAATAAATTAGTCTATTGTTCTAACTTGAAAATTGTTGCAAAGAAATACAAGACATAACTGAATTGCACCAAATCAATTAAGATCAATCGATTTAGAGTTTACCTCAACTTAAATGTGAAGATATTAAGCATACTAACATCCTAGCTTGTTGCGAGTGAATCACAAGAACATCCATGGAACATTACAAGAGGAGGCGTGGCAAAGAAACGATTATTGAAGCTAGGTCAGACAAAGGAGGGGAAGGCCCCATTTACAATGACATCGTTTTCATCATGGAAAACGATGTGGCATATCAATGGGGATAAATTTACCAGATGTTCCACGAGATTTCTATCCCGAGGTTTCAAATGATGATCGAGATTTGGGTGTCTACCATGCTCTAAAAAGGTCTCGACTTTATCAGATAGTTGCACATCCCGAAGTGTTCCCATGTGCAGAGGATATTTCTTGGATCATCCATCGAACTGACATTGACAATAGGCTAATAAAATATAATAAAGGGAAATCTATTGCATCGTTCCAGGCCTCAACTATACATGCATGCTATAAGCTTCCTACTGAAGAGATTCAACTAACAGATGAATGGATGTTGAAATGTCTTCTAGATTGCAAATAAACAATTAAGAATTGGTGGGTTCCAAGTGTAAGTTTTAGATCAAGATCCAGAGTTTATCCCATGAAAATGCTCAGAGCCCCTTACATATATGATGTAGCCCTTATGTGCAGGCTTTATGGAGAAGCAGACACTTCAACATTCAAGGAATCTTGGGTTCCCCTTCTACACACTATCACAACTATTGGTCATATATTTAACTGGGTGTCTATCCTCTCAGCCAACCTTGAAAAGTCCATATCAATAGTAAAACATGCGGTGTTGGGGAAACATCTACATTTCCATATGTCATCCTACCTGTTGGATATGGTCTGACAAGCACATGCTTACCCAAGAATGGGTTGGATATGGAAAAATAGTGACCTCCCTATTCATGTCTATTGTCAGGAATTGTGGGAGCATAAATATCAAGTGCACTATCAAAATATTTACGACCACTTCTTAATTCCGTTGTTCCAATTGTTATTTTGTGCTCGAGCACCATGCATGTCAGAGAAAGCAATGGAAGCTATCAGCGAAATTGGAAATTGGTTTGTACTTAAGAATGGGACTTATATCATGATCTACGGATCAACCAAACCTCCACGTGTACTTCCCAAATTTGTGCCTGACAAACTGGTGTTGCAGGAGGTAGCATACCACACCCTTGTACATGGGGTTGGGGCATCCCTTTCCAAATATAATAAATTGTTGTTGCCACCAATACCATTCTATGTGGGTTCCTACAGTTTCAAGAACTCAAAGGAGGCACATGCTGAGGCAGAGGCTTTGGCAACATTCCATTTCGGGGAAGAAATATTCCATAAATATGATCCCTAGAAGGTTGTCAACCAACACTGTAAACTCTGCAAGCATAAATGACCTTATGAATTTGAAACATGGAGAGATGAGGATATATACAAAAATGCACATAATTATGATGAGGTTATCTTAAGAAGGGGAGGCAACTCTACAACTAAAGAAAACTCAAAGGCCAAGCAAGAAAAGGAAGCTAAAGAAGCAGAAGCCAAGGCAAAAGATGAAGAAGTAGTTGCAACTAAAGAAACAAAAATAAATATTGGAGAAGGATCATGAAGCACTCTCGAAAAAAAAAGTTGAAGAAGAATTTGTAGCTAAAGAATAAGCATAAAAAGAAAGGTTGGAGAAGGATCCTGAAGCACTTCATCATAAGAAATCTAAAGAAGAAGCTACAACTAAAGCAACAAATGAAAAAGAAAAGTTGGAGAAGGAGATCGAAGAACTTTGGTATAAGGATGCAATAAAAGAAGCAATTTTAATAGCAGAAGCGGAGAAAAAGAGGAAGGGAGAAGAGGAACAAGAGAAAAGGAGACTCCAAGAAGAACAAGAAGAAAATCTCAAACAAGAAGAAGAAGAAAGGAAAAAGAAAGAGGAGGAAAAGAAGGCACAAAAGGAAATCGATGACACTGATCCCATGGATACCGACCTACCTGAGGTTTCTAGCATACCATTGACTGGAGCCCATTTCCCTTTGAGAGAACTAGGGTTAGGGGGGTTAACGTCCTTCAAAGCTAGCAGAGTGGCAGACCTAGACTCTTTCATATTTGACAAGGCCCAGTGCAAGATTATACAATGAACTATAAGAACATTTCCCATTTCAGGTGTTCAACCAGTTACAGTAACCACAGAAAGAACAATAGTCACAAACACTAGCCAGGATCTTATAGCTATGGGCTCCGCTAGTGTAGCATTTACAAAGGCCACGCAGAAAAATATCAAAGACTATATCAAATAAATAGGAGAATACAAGGCTTGAAACACGACCCTGGAGGAAGAAAATAGATGTTATAAACAGGAAATGAACAATGTCACAGAGCACAAAGCATATGCTATTGAAGTACACAAAGAATTCTGTGATATGGCAAAGCAAGTATATCCTTGTCTACAGGAATTCCAAGACATAGTTGCTAAAATTTTGTCATTATCTGATTAGGTTAAGAAGAAGAACATCGAGCTAACAGAAGTGTGCATCACCATCGATGATCTAAATAGGTGGCCACAAGAACATCCATATGAAGCCCCAGAAGTCCCAAGGATGATCAAATAAGAACATCGAATGAACTATACAGCCATTGCAAGGGCCCAAAGCACTGGAATTAAGTTGGAGCAAGACATAGAATACTCCACTGGCACCTGGAAGTGGCTTTACTTGTTGGCAGATAAATTGATTTAAAAATGCAGGCTGCCCAAAATCGGGGATTTGGGAAATCCAAGGCCAAAAGAGAAAGCCTTTGCAGAATTAGAAGAGGCCATGAATGCTAGGAAAATCTTCATAAGAATAACTCAAAGAGTAACCCAAGGAACTTTAAAAGAACATATTGTTGAGCCAGCAAGAGAACATCATATGTTAATTTCTTACTTGGCTACTTTGAAAACAAACATAGAGATTGTAATTCAGAAAACAACCGATTATTTAATTACATTAGAAAGTTTTCCTTTTAGGAGAATTGAAATGATCTCCTCTTATCATAATATTTGGACTGCCTATCTACAAAATCAAGGCTAGGGAGGAGAATAAATTTCCAATTTTGTAATGTATTGTATAAAGTATTGTGCTAATGTATTATTAAGATGATTAGTTATATACCCAAGAGCACTCGACCAAAACAACTCTTACTTTTTGTAATTTTGGAGAACTACGTACTGAAATTTTAATGAAAAGAAGATCTCGGGGCCATTTTTGTAGGGAAAGTGAGTTAGCATTGTCTGATGTACTCATTGAACTGCTTCTAGTTTGTGTTTTGCCATCTTCACTAATGTAAAGTTATATTATCCATATGACAAAATATTTTTTTGTGAGTTCAATGGATTTACTTAGACTTGGACCTACTAATTCTACACGGGGTGTCATTCCGCATGAAAAAATATTCTTATTGTAGTAGTTGATTATTTTGCCTTGTATTTACTAAGATAAATACATGATTATTTTTGTAGGTTTTTGTCTTGCTGTAGAAGCTGGATAAAAATCACAACTTTGAATAGGATGGCCATAGTACAGGTTTTTATTTTCTCTAAACAATTGATGTTTTGATTATTTATTTATTTACTAGCTAGATAACATGGTCTTATTAGGGCTGATGTGTATTACATGAACTAAATATATCACTGCGTAACTATTTCAGGAGGATTCAAATTATAGAGTTCTTAAGGAAAACAATGGGCGCAACTACTTTTATTGTTTGGCCAGTGAATGCAATGGTCTACGACGTACCAAGTGTTCTACATTTAATCAACATAGAAAAGAAGTACATTCTTGGGGATCCATAACATTGCATGTTGGTACGCCACATGGGTTTTGGTACAAGCTTATATATGAATCCAAATTGATTATTTTGCCTTGTATTTTCTAAAATAAATACATGATTATTTTTGTAGGTTTTTGTCTTGTTGCAGAAGCTGGATAAAAAACACAACTTTGAATAAGATGGCCATAGTACATGTTTTTATTTTCTCTAAACAATTGATGTTTTGATTATTTATTTATTTACTAGATAGATAACATGGTCTTATTAGGGCTGATGTGTATTACATGAACTAAATATATCACTGCGTAACTATTTCAGGAGGATTCAAATTATAGAATTCTTATGGAAAACAATGGGTGCAACTACTTTTATTGTTTGGCCAGTGAAAGCAATGGTCTACAACGTACCAAGTGTTCTATATTTAATCAATATAGAAAATAAGTACATTCTTGGGGACCAATAGCATTGCATGTTGGCACACCACGTGGCTTTCGGTACAAGCTTATATCTGAATCCAAATTGGAAATAGATCATTACAGAAAAAAGTATGACATTGAATATCATTATAAGAAGAATAGAAAGGCTGTTGAGACCACTACCATTCGAAAAGAGGTTCAAAACGTGATACACTATTTTTTTTAATGAAATTTTATTTTCAGATATTTTCATTAAATTATGCTTTACTGATGTATTCATTTTGTTTTCATGTTATAGGGGGTGAAGTGTGCTCAAGAGTTGAGTGAAAATGCTTTGGAACATGTGAGAAGACACGTTTATGAATACGACGCTCAATCAAAGGAAAACAAATATGAATTAAAAAAAATGTTCAGAAGAAAATCATTAAGGACAACAATTGGAGTATGCTACGTAAAATGTTTAATGAGTCACCACCCGTAAGAGCTATTCAAATTTGTATTTTTTTTTGTTGGATATGAATTCAATACTACATGGTATTTAATAAAATCAACTTTTTTTAGCATGTTTTTCTTGCAACAAAAACATTTGTCTACCTCCTCCCAATGTAAAGAGGATGATACCTTATCTATTAAAGAGTCACCCAATGTACATTTTGTAAGATACCACATGTTTTGTTACATAATTCTACAAAATACTAAATGAAAACCCCTTTTATTGACATATTTTTTGACAATGGATGTATTTATTTGAATATATGCAGGGAAATATTGTATCTATTGGTGACCCATCTTCATCATATATGGAGGAAATGGTGGATGAATGTGTTAAAGATGGGGAAGGAATTAGTCAAATTCCTATTGTTGGGGAAAATGTTGAAACTCCTTTTAATTCACCAAAGTTTGATACTTCTGTTGACCAAATTTCAAACCCATTATATGTCAATACACCAGACATTGTTGTTGAATAAAATCAGATATTTGATAGTATTGACACCATTCATTGTTTCGAGAAAAGTTCAAAGGCTTTGTATGATAAGACACCAAACACCATCGCTGAAGAAAACGAGAAATTTCATACTGATGGCACTATTCAGTGTTCCTATGGGCAATGCTCTAGGCCAATATTTGATATGACACCAGATAGTGTTCCCTTAAGCCCACCAACTTTTGATAGGACTCCCATGGGATTAGATGACCCATTTGATTTTTCAGTGATTTTTCATCCATCTTCTTATAAATTTTGTGAAGATCCAAGAAAAACTGTCCTTGATGGGAAAGAAACAACTTTGTTTATTGAAGACGATCACAGTGATGGAGAGGACATAACTATGGTAAGTCATGGAGAGGTCAAAAATGTGGTAAATGAGGGTGATATTAGAGAATCCTCTATGCTGGAAAAAACAAATTTGTGCACAAATACACGCAGCATGGGGTCGCAAAAGGACCTTTCTCACCCCAGATGAAGCAAAGGGTGGGAAATCCAATTATCATCACCCATCATTCTATTCACAATATATTGCCCAAACAAAGAGTACATGCACATGAACTATAAAGAAAAATAGGTGTGAAATCTTCTTGTCGATACTTTATAATATCTATCGAGTTTTTCACATTTAAATATATTGTTTTTTGTTGATGGATTATAATATCTATACTATGTTTAAAATGAAGTTATTTTTTTGTACTCAAGTATGTTTTATGTTTCTTTGACATGTAACACTTGCAACGACCACACTCATATCCTCATCTCTTCTTTTAGGGGATACCTACGGAGAATTTTTATGGAGGATGCTCCATCCTTCAGATTTGGAGTACTTTCTTGGCTTTTCCTGGGAGTCGCTAACACTGATAGTCTTCTCTATCATGATGGGTTTACAGAGTATACAAAACAATACCCTAATAACTTCAGATATGATACTCCATTGAGTAGAGAGCATAAGAACAAAAGAGGCGGAAAGATGCATATACAAGACAAGGTTCAGTACAATGATGACATTTTTGATCTTTTGGATAAGGAAACTCATATCTACTTTTGTGTATTGAAGGGCATGATGCCTAGAATTCAATATACCTTAAAAAGAGTTGTAGAAGAGAGACAATAAAGTTGGGATGAAATATTTTCACTACTTAAGAAGAATAAGCAGTGGCATGTAGAAGTTTATTAGTCATTTTGTAGAGCTTAACTTCATCCTCCTGGGGAAATCTCCATTAATCCTTGACTGAATTTATAGTTATTGTTTTGTGTCTTCTTGAGAATATCAATCTAATATTCTATATGCATGGCTCAACTATATTTGCTTTGGAATTACTATGTGGAACTTGTGAAAATTATTTGTATATATTAAAGTTTTGGCCATATAATTGCAGAGAGCACATCTTTTGCATTCCTTGCTAATGTTCTATATGCATGGCTCAACTATATTTGCTTTGGCATCATTATGTGGAACTTTTGAAAAATATTTGTTGATATTAAATTTTTGGCCTTATAATTGCAGAGGACACATTTTTTTCATTCCTTGCTAATGTCCTTAAGGTGTTTTTTGCATTCCTTTCTAATGTTCAAACCATTGCACCCAACTAACCAAAAAAATGATTTTGGGTCCACTACTAAAATTCGTAATTCTCATAGGCCCGATATCACCATTTCTCACCATGTTTATTACCTCTTAATCTGACATGGATTTCAAACTTGACATGCTTTACAATACTAAGAGAAGAATCAAGAATTTGTTTCTTCAAGTATCGAGTATGATTTCATAGGGTGCCTTTGAAGGTGTCATATGTCAAAACTGCTTCAACCCTAACTGTAGCAAGCCTTTTCTCCTGCTAGAAAATTGTGCTGCATAATAGAAGTCAATTGTGTAGCGCTTCAACCCTAAACTGTTGCATAAACTGCTTCAACCCTGTTTCCTAGCTCGGATTCTGGATAAAAAATATCATCTGCTATTAGGTGCTTTTCCACATTTTCTTGAGATACCATACATTATCACTTCACCTTGATCAAAGAATCACATCCAAAAATAGATAACACTTCTTAGGCACTCACATAGTTTGTCACTACTGGATTGTTCTTTCTTGTCCCACTGACCTCTTTTTTTGGTCAATCATGAACATTAGTATAATTTTCTTATCCATCTTATTTAGGTCTAAAATAAAAAATGCATCTCATATATTATTTAGGTCATTTGTACTTCATTATAGGGGGAAAATAGTATTAAACTACAGGACATGAGAAACACTCATCTTTAATGCTAAAACTTTATACTGCAATGATGAGTAAAAGGTATAAAAAATGCATATTCACATAAAAATAAATACAAGATATAGTGGAGAGAATAATACATGTCATATATTACTAATAATGTTGCATGTTGCAGCTATACATCACAGGGGTAGCCCGAGGTAGGCTACATGTGCACACCTATATGTGTTGCACTCTTTTACCTATCTTATCATACATTACATCAGTTATTATACATTAAGGTTGTTACGGTGGTCTACTATATAACCACCTAACTAACCTTGGCATTGATTGTTAACATAATCTTTAATGTCATGTTATATTACTATCATTTTATTACAAGCATAGCCATTTAACACATAATATATTAACGTTCGCATTGTCACCGGAGATTGGTTTTTTCTCCTCTGATAGAAGGGAGGTAGTTATCTGGATATGTTTGGTGTTTCTTTAGTTCTCAGTATCCTAGCCTTTAGTTCTCAAGATAGCAGCCTCTATGGGGGTTGGTTGTAGGATCATTTTACTATATCGGTAATGGAAACATGGTAGCATTAGGAGTATGTTGAGAATGTGTGTAGATTTAGATCAAGTGCGGGTTGACTCTGATGGGGGGAGTCATGGTCTTTGCACCTATCCTTGTTAGCCATGTCAAACACTTCTCGATGTCATCTCCTGTAGATCAACCTCTGTTTCAGCATTGAGTGCTGCCTTCTTTTACTATAGAATTTTGCACCTTTTTGGGTACTCATACTTCTTAATCTTTATTAGCCTTATTAGTTATTAGCTAGATGTTTAGATGATTTTTAGGAGCTTAGATTTTCTGATTTTAGCATCATTCTGGGAGTTTCTTTTGCACTCTTACATTGTAATTTATGATATTGGATGTATGTTATAGTCCCATTGACCTACTTTATTGGTTATTTGTTGGACATTAATAAAATTATCTTAGCATATCTTATCTGGGAGTTTTATCCAGTTACATAACTCTGTCCCTGTATCTCCTGATGTATATTGTTTTTTGTTGTTGATGTATAATGGGTAAATGAAGTTAATCTGTTTGGTATTTAATTTCCCTTTTCTATAGCTTGTTTACTTCAGGGATCACTCTCTGCTTCCACAATTGATAGGGTTTGCTCCACAACAACAATTTGTATGCCTGGTCTGGAATGAGCTGACAAGTGCAGCTCTGCCCAGTTCCATTTTGACAGATCACATGTGCATCATGATGCAATTGCCCTACCTTCATATATGAAGCATAATACTTCTGCATACAAATCTGACACTTATTTCAAACATTATGTGTGTCTAGATCAATCACAATGAGCAATATCTCTAAGTGCAGTTACTAAATTAGTTGTGAGACATAGGCTATAAATGAAGCTTCTAAGGACAAGCACTCACCGATTAATGATAAAGTGGTATTTGTAAGACTGGTAGTCTCACCATAAAGTTTTTCCCTTTTGTGTTATGATGGTTGGGTTGAGGAATGTTAATTGTATTGTGTCTTGGATTATTGGGATCATGTTTTTGGAAATACGCTTTCTTGGAAATGACTGTCTTTAGGAAATGTTTGATCACTGTTGCCTGGTTGCCTTTTATCTTGGAAGGATAATTCTCTTGTGGAGGTTAGATGTTGCTTTAAATGTATGCCAGTTTTATTGAATTCACATAAATATCTCATTGTCTTAGGCCAATTTAGGGATTCAAAATGGATTTTAGAAATGATTTGTGGCCTTCTTAAGTCTGTTCCACGGATTATTTGAATTTCTTGATCATCTCCATGGAAAATTTAAGGATCGATACTTTTGAAAGTGTAGAAACAATAAATCTTGGTGAATCTTACTAATTCTTAAAATTCCAACTAAAAAATGTTTGGCGATATTTTTGTAAAAATATTCAAATTTCTTAGGGTTCTATAAGGTTTATAGAAAAGTTTAGTGATTTTTCAAGTAAAATAATTGTATCCTATATAATTTGGGTGAATTGATTTTGGAAAAAAAATGGAAATTGGTGAACCAGTAATTAAAAAAATGGAGACTTGGTCAAATACTGAAATTTAGCCACTAAAATTTTCCCTGATCATCTCTTTCTATTCTATTGTTCCTAGTCTATTTTTGTAGACTAAATGATTAGGAATTTACTATAATTTTGCTCCTGAAATTGCTGAGAATAATTGTTATTGGATCTAGTGCTGTGAGGTAATTGGAGAAAAAAATTGAAGTGATAGTATTTAGGCATGGTAGGTCCCAATATCTAATCTGAGGCATTGTACAAACGACTTCATAGGCTAATACAACTTCTAAAGAGATTCTTTAATTTGCGAAATGAGATGCAGAAATTTCATTTTGAAAAAAAAAAAAAAACCCAACAAAATGAGCTAGATGCTCTTTAACATAGCGTCTTCTACATTACTTATGTTGGAAGCTCACTTTGTCATCTTCTTGAGCTTTCTTATTACCATTCAATTTTGTAACAAATTATTCCTTCTGCAATCCATGTTCCAATCATATAGCAAGCTTTATCAACGTAAATTGATTTGTGTACTTTCAATCACTAATTTGAGGACTGCCATGGGTCAAATGTGGTAGAGATATTTGTGAAATGTTGAAAAGGTTTATGTGCTGAAAATAAAGATGGTTGTATTCTCCATATGATAACTGCAATTTTTTATAGTTAATATTATTAAAACGGGAGAGAAATTCTCTATTTCTCTAGTAGAATAAATTCTCAATGAAATAGATACATGTTTCATAAGCAGTTATGTGACTTGGTTTAGATTGAATCCTTGGTCTCTAAGGTGCCCATACTTTATTTATGTATAGATCCTGATTAGGAGTCTCCAAAGGTGTGGTGTGAATGTTACTTGCACACTGGCAACTGAGCCTGGATTGGTTTGTGAGGTACATTTGACAACAATATAGCTAGAAGTGGACTTAATATTTTGCAAATAATTTTAAATGGAAGAATGAGTTGATTTTATGATCATACTTTCTGGTTATTTGACATTGTTTGTTGGATTCAAATCACAGTTAATTGAATATCTTAGTTTTGTTGAAATTTTATGTGGAGTTTGGGCTTCCTATTATTGTCTGGATATAATATGAAGGGAAGTTCATCTTAGAAGTTGAAATCTCATTTCAAAGATCTTGAAAGGTTTTATTTATATTGTTAACAAGGGAAGTTTTTATATTGCTTGTTCTTGAGTTGAATAGTTCACTTGTTATGAGAGGACAATGGAAAATAAAGCCTTATTTTTTTCTCTCCATGCACAGTTTATTGATCATCATTACTGTCTTTATTTGTTGCAGGCTAAGGTGATTCCAGATGTGATTTATGAATCTCATGCATGGGTTATTGTTTTATTCATTGCAACCTAGTAATACTCTTTCCCTTCTACATAAGATGAGTTGCTGTGTATTAAGGCATGTCTGAAGCTCTTCCAACACTATTGTTGCAGTAAAAGGATTTATTTTTCTTTAACTTGGCCAACATATAATCTGGGGCTCTATCCCCACTGTGGATTGAACCTAGTTTATTAAAATTGCAATGCCCCATCTCAACCACTAGATCACAGCCTGACAGATTAAATAGGGCATTCTTAAACCTTACTACATTTGTATTTTCAAAAGGTTGTAACAAATTCCAAGAATAATAGTATCTGTAAATAAGGACTAACAGACTATAGTCATCTTGTTTTTGTAGGTTGACATTCATCATTGCAGAGGTTTTCTTTATTGGTGGAGCAACAAGAAATGACTACCATACAAAATACAAGGGTTTTTACTAAGGAACCGATCTCTCTTATGAAACGTTGTGAAAGGGTGTCTTTGCAGCAGGAGCATCATTTACTATGTTCACCTTGATTCTGAGTGAGATGTACTATGTGAGTTTTTCTAGGTCTAAGGAAGGGGGTTGGACACCATATGGTAGAGAATCCGCTATTGGGATGAGTAGCTTTCCCTGAGCAGACTTTAGTGGAGTACGAGTCATCATTTTATTTCTGATGAAGTATACATTTATATGGTTCTTGTTATCATAGAACCATTTCTTAGTACAAAGGATTGTTTCAAGGTAGCTCTAGAAATTGGAAATAATAGGAATATGCAACAAAGGGTGTTCGTTAGAAGTTAATGAGAAAAAATTGTGTTCCCCATTGTATTTTTCCACAAAATTTATATTTTTTACCATATGGTATATAATCTGGAGTGAGAAAGCCATCATTGTATTCCTTGTGTTGTATACATTTATGTGGTTCTTGTTAGGAGAAAATTGTTTCTCAGTACAAAGGGTTGTTTGAAGGTAGCTCTAGGAATTGGAAAGGACTAGAAATATGCAACATAGGGTGTTTGTTAGAAAGCTAATAAGAAAATGATGTATTCTTTGTTGTATTTTTACATGGAATTTATATATCTTTACAATTGGGGTTGAATGCAATAGATATTTTCAGTTTTGAACCTTCATTACTGTTTGATTTTTACCTTATCGATTTCTATTGAAAGCGTACTATGATTTAAAATGGTGTTGTGAGATTTGGAAACAAATAAGTTATAATACAAAACAAGAATTGGTGCTTCTCATTTTTCAGTCTCTTCTTTGTGAAAGATAGAACTTTGTGTAAAGTAATCTGTATTTATCACTGGGAATTAGTAGGTGCCATTACAATAGTATTCAATAGGGCATTATGTGCTTTTACAACATTAGTAAATGCATCTACTGATAATACATGCACATGAAAATATAAATACATTACCCTATTTGGGCCGAAATACTTGAAAGACACCGAAATTTTGTTAGCTATAACAAAGAAGAAGCAATCTGAAAAACCCAATATAACCAAAAACAATAAGCAAAGGATTAAGTTGTAAAAGTTAATAGAGAATTCCAATATGACAATAATACAATATTCCAAGGTTCATATAAGCAACTTTGTTTCACACATGCCTAACATTTTTCTCAAATTTGGTCCCCTTGAGTTTGCTTGGCTCTTGGATCTTCAATTTCTCAAGCTAGTTCAGGACCGATGAGACTTGTCCATTCCAACTCTTCTAATGTCATAGAATGGGAAATTGAGGTGCTAGAGCCCTATTATAAAAAAACTAAAAAAGATACATCATATTCTATATTGTCATGACCTGGTCTCTAGAACTTTGCTTGGGTCATTTGACAACTCAAATTATCGAATCTGAAATTGAAACAAAGTTGGCATGGCTTGTGAGCTGCACTATTATGGTTGGAAAAGGAGTCCTTATGCCTTGGACTTTTGGATCATGCCATCCTTTTTGAAACAAATTAAATTCTCTGTATGACTAAGAATGTAGGTCCCTGAGTCTTTGATCCATTTAACACCTAAGGCCACACGAACAACATGACTGTTGTTTCACTATAACGTATATTTTATGTTTAGTATGTACAGGTTTTTGAAAAGACTTATTGGGAAAATCCCCAATCCCAAAATCAAATTTGAAAATTTATTGTTCCCACAACACCCAAACTTTTGGCAACTATTCATTGTGACTCCTGATTAATCTCACTGGTAATTTTTCTCATTCAATAAATTATATAGAATATATCATTTTTCAAAATTTCTGAAATTCAAAATAATAGGTACCATGAAAAATTATTCTCTCCAACAGCATGCTAGAACAACCATCCGTCCTGAATAAATTCATCCCTTGATCAATCTAAAATAATTTAAAGTCTGATTTAAGATGTGCATCCAGAGATTTATGAGGAGAAAGAATTTCAAGTCAGATGTTTCTTATCCAGAAATCTCTCCTCTTTCCAAGCTTATAATCCATTGAAAATACACTTCCTTCAACACACATTACCATTATTTTAGGCTTTGAAATAAACACTTTAACTCCAATCCCGTGTTACACTAAGATCAAAATAGATTAATAGGAAAATGATTTGAAATTTGAGCGAACATCTACCTCTCTTCCTAAAATGCTTAACAAAGAAACACCATCCTTTAACCAACAATATTTATCCAATTTGGATATGCATAATATCTATCCAATTGAACTATATACCCTTGGTGCTCTATTTCCCATTGCCCTGCCTCTTTCTACTTTTAACCCACATGAACTTACCCATAATCAAGGTGCTTTTTATTCTCAAGACCAAAACCTGCAATGTAAATTTACTCTTTAATACTTCTAGTGATTCAGTGAGACAAACACATCACACTAAAATGAAAGACAAATTAAAGACATGCCCATTCAATGAGTATTTTTCTTGTCATTGTTACCCAGAGTAAAGGCATGTTCAAAGCCCTATTCAATGGCCATATTCATACCGCTGACCATTATTTTAGGCTTTGAAATAAACACTTTAACTCCAATCCTGTGTTACAATAACAACAAGATAGAGTAATAGGAAAATGATTTGAAATTTGAGCGAACATCTACCTCTCTTCCTAAAATGCTTAACAAAGAAACACCATCCTTTAGCCAACAAGATTTATCCAATTTGGATATGCATAATATCTATCCAATTGAACTATATACCCTTGGTGCTCTGTTTCTCATTGCCTTTCCTCTTTCTACTTTTAACCCACGTGAACTATCCCATAATCAAGGTTCTTTTTATTCTCAAGACCAACACCTGCAATGTAGGTTTACTCTTTAATACTTCTAGCGATTCAGTGAGACAAACACATCACACTAAAATGAAAGACAAATTAAATACATGCCCATTCAATGAGTATTTTTTTGGTCATTGTTACCCAGAGTAAAGGCATGTCTAAAGCCCTATTCAATGGCCATCTTCATACTGCTGAGGGAAGCTTGATCCTGATCTTTTCTTGTAGAAGAAGAGTTCTTCCATGTTTTTGGAACCTATCTTCAAATATGACTCAGAGGAGAATCTTTATTTCTTTCTGACACTTCAATTATTGAAACTCACCCTCCAAAATCCAAAGAAAATGAAAAAATGATTTCACATCGCTTGAGTATTTTTGTTATATTGTCAGTGTAAAAAAGCTAAAGTCACAATTGAAGCTTTGTTCAGCCTCATTTTTCCTTGATTGGAGAAGTTGATGTCCAGGTTCATTCTCTGCTTCTGTGGGTGACTTTGATATAGATCATAACAGAGCACAATTCCAGTTTCATGAATTAATCAAATGACATAATTTCCTTCTGCTGCTTGAGTTATTGAAATACCCCAAACACAAAAACAATACAGGAATCCATCATCATCATCATCGAGAAAAAAAAAAAAATCAAGCCCACTATAAAACAATATACCTCACAATACTAAAAAACATTAATGGCGTTATACCTCAAAACAATATTCTCACAATATTGCTCTTGCCCTTCACTACAGGAATCACATTGTTGGCAACTCCAAACCATGTAGCCCACACCCACGTGATATCCAACAATGAAATTCTTCACTTCTGATCCCACTTTAGTTACACACCCTACAATTTTGTCGCTGTAATCACATACTGCTAATTAAAAACACCCAAAAACTGATAGGAATATGAGGCAGCGTTAGTAATAGAGGAAAACAGAAAAACATTACCCTGAAACCATTGGGTATTGGAGAGAGTCTAGTCGACATGACCCTAATTGAAACCCTTTTGCTAAGAACATTAATAGAAGGGGAAATTGTGAGAACTGAGGCAACCAAGAGAAGCAAGAAGGTAATGGCATCAATCAAAGGTTACTTGAGCAGGCTTCCATTTCTAAGCCTAATGAAGTGAACAAAGATATTAAAGTGAGGGTTGTGGGATAGGTAAATTGCACTTTTTTTATTAAATTGTATGGAGCATTATCAAAAAAATCAATTTGGAACCTTACACATTGATAAGACAATGTTTGATTTGTGGAAAATATTTAAACATGAGTTGTATGCAGATGATCAATTGGAAATAACCACTTGGGACCAATTTGTGACAATATTTTTCTATAACTTTGAGTGTTATACCCAGGAAGGTCACTGTTTAGAACTTAAAAAAATGAAGCAATAAGACACCAAGATGTACTATTCTAGAGAGGTATGCCTGTTATCACTTTAAATTGTCCTTTGAAAGGAGTCATTCTATGATCAATTACATAAAGTACTTATGCCACTAATACTCTTTCACTTCTGGACTAGTGTGTGCTAGTCCAAGAGGGGTCTCCCTTCTCCCTAAAATCAACAAATTAATCACTTCAAATCTGCAACAAAAGCTTGTTGGTCTGCAATCAAAGTCTACAAATCTGCGATGAAAACACTCCAAAAACACGGCTAAAGAACACTGAAATCTGTAGCATGCTTCAAAAATCTGCAGTCTTTGACTTTGAAACAACGAACAATCTTCTTGAATTTTCAAGGGATACTTGTAGCTCTGCAAGTTTTAACCTCTAAAACAATGGTTTAATTCATCAAAATAACAAATAGAGTCGTAGGAAAACACTAATTTAAATGACAGGTGCCATAGTTTGTACTTTGTAGGGAATGGAGTATGAAAGGAAATAACACTAGCAACGCAAGAAGATCTTACTATCAAAATATCTTTTGAATTAGAATATTAAAGTGAAGAGCTATCACAAGATAAAATTCTTACACCACCAAAATGATCAAATCGGCCAACAAGGTCAGGCAGAATGTGTACTAACGACCAAAAAAATTGTTTAGGTAACATCAACAAATCGCTCTCTGTGAAACCGATGATATCCACAATCCTGGCCACTTCTTTGCAAACTTCCTTAGCATCATCACACAAAGATAAGTACTCACCGAGGGTCATTACTAATCAAATTGTGTCATTACTAATTAGACAGTATAAGACCAATGAAATTGAGAACGAAATGAAAAAACACGAGCCTCTCGTTTATCTTAACCCCTTGACTAGAATGTTACTATAAAGGTAATCCCCAGTTAATACTTGGCTGCTTGATATAATGTTTATAGGTTTCCCAAACAAAAAGTAAATCTTGGAAACAAAAACTCTACAAATCTATTGCAAATCTAAGTTTTGTGTTTTTCTTACCTTAAAAGTTGTTGCATATACTGCCTATAAGTTTGACATACCCTCAAAGGGCATGCAGTTAGTTATTAGTTCCCAAAGATGTCAAATGTCTAACTTGGCTCTTAGGATGATAGTCCATCCAGATATGAACGCAGATGCAAAAATTAAAACATAATGGACTTCTAATTTGAGGAAAATCACAATGAAATTAAATATTATGGTTTATCAAATCAAACACCTTCCATCAATTGTAGAGGTTACCGAAATGTTCTCTCTTTCTGCAATCATGTAAACATGTTAACATGAACAACATAAATGATTTGAAAGAAAATCTAGCATGCACTACTTATTCTCTTTAATCTGCTAAAATACCTAATTGTATTTTCCATGAACTCTGAAACAAAAGATCCAAAAAAACTCCAATTTATTTGCCACCATACAACTATTACTAATATCTTTATACATGATGTATAGAGCCCAAAAGGAGTGCATCTTAAAAGGCTTTGTACAAAATATAATCTCACATTTTCAAGCAATAACTGGTTAGAAATGAACCTATTCATATTACCAGGATTTAGATCCCTGTGTATAATCCCACTAGCATGTAGACAGTCCATTGCTTGTGCAATGTCAAGTGAAAAACTTATTGCAACATGGAGATCAATTCCATTGGGACGTAAACTCATCACGTACTTCCGAAGTGACATGCATGGAAGCAGTTCGGTAACTATTGCCTACAGACATAGAGTGAATGCTTTGAGGAAATTGATATGTGATGATGAAACATTCTTCGGAAGAGTATCATCCGTGAATATCATCTGTGATTAAAAACTCTCTAATATCATCTTAAAAAGTACCACTTGTTGTAGAATGTAGCTGACAAAAGAGCCAAACACTAAATCCAATTGATATCTAAATTTCATGGTGGTGGGGGAAAATCCGATCAGATCGGATATGGAAAATCATAGAAGCATTGATGTGCAGATATGACGGGTTTTTCTAGATATGAAGACCCTAAGATTCAATGCTCTATTTTATCTGAGTTTTTGCAGCTGTGTGTTTATTTTCCAGTCATGATCATTCATATCTTATGTTCACTAATTCATTTATCTTCAGTTCCTTCATCCATAGGTCATAGTTCTAAAGGGCGTAGTTCCACAGGTCATAGTTCCATAGGTCACAGTTCTCACCATGGGAAAGGTGTAGTTCCAGAGGTCATAGTTCCAGAGGGTGTAGTTCCACAGGTCATAGTTCCACAGGTCATAGTTCCACAGGTCACAGTTCCACAGGTCATAGTTCTATAGGATGTAGTTCCAGAGGTCATAGTTCTAGAGGGCATAGTTCCACAAGTCACAGTTCCACAGGTCATAGTTTCAAAGGGCGTATTTCCACAGGTCATAGCTCTAGAGGGCGTAGTTCCATAGGTCATAGTTCTAGAGGGCGTAGTTCCACAGGTCATAGTTCCAGAGGTCATAGTTTCAGAGGGAATTTTTCCAGAGGGCGTAGTTCCATAGGTCATAGTTCCAGAGGGTGTAGTTCCAGAGGTCATAGTTCCAGAGGGCGTAGTTCCAGAGGTCATAGTTCCAGAGGGAATAGTTCCACAGGTCATAGTTCGATAGGTCACAATTCAACAGGTCATAGTTCTAGAGGGCCTAGTTCTAGAGGGCATAGTCCTACAGGTCATAGTTCCAAAGGGCATAGTTCCAGAGGGCGTAGTTCCAGAGGTCATAGTTCTAGAGGTCATGGTTCCAGAGGTCATAGTTCCAGAGGTCATAGGTCCATAGGGCGTAGTTACAGAGGGCGTAGTTCCAAAGATAATAGTTCTAGAGGGCGTAGTTCAATAGGTCATAGTTCCACAGGTCACAATTCCATAGTTCATAGTTCCAGAGGGCCTAGTTCTAGAGGGCATAGTTCCACAGGTCATAGTTCTAGAGAGTGTAGTTCTAGGGGTCATTGTTCCAGAGGTCATAGTTCTAGAGTTCATAGTTCCAGAGTTCATAGTTCCAGAGGGCATAGTTCTAGAGGGCATAGTTCCAGAGGGCGTAGTTCCAGAGGTCATAGTTCCAGAAGTCATAGTTCCAGAGGCATAGTTCCAGAGGGTGTAGTTCGACAACTCATAGTTCCAAAGGGCGTAGTTCCAGAGGGCGTAGTTCCAGAGGTCACAATTCCAAAGGTCGTAGTTCCAGAGGTCATAGTTCTAGAGGGTGTAGTTCCAGAGGGCGTAGTTCTAGAGGGCATAGTTCCATAGGTCATAGTTCCAGAGGGCGTAGTTCCACTGGTCATAGTTCCAAAGGGCATAATTCTAGAGGTCATAGTTCCAGAGGGCATAGTTCCACAAGTCATAGTTCTAGAGGTCATAGTTCCAGAGGGTGTAGTTCCATAGGGCGTAGTTCCAGAGGTCATTGTTCTAGAGGGCATAGTTCCATAGGTCATAGTTCAAGAGGTCATAGTTCCAGAGGCGTAGTTCCAGAGGGCGTAGTTCGATAGGTCATAGTTCTAAAGGGCGTTTTTCTAGAGGTCATAGTTCCAGAGGGTGTAGTTCCATAGGTCATAGTTCCAGAGGGTGTAGTTCTAGAGGTCAAATTTCCAGAGGGCGTAGTTCCACGGGTCATAGTTCCAGAGGGCGTAGTTCCAAAGGGCGTAGTTGCATAGTTCCAGAGGGCATAGTTCCACAGGTCATAGTTCTAGAGGGAATAGTTCTAGAGGGCATAGTTCCAAAGGGCATAGTTCCAGAGGACTTAGTTCTAGAGGTCATAGTTCCAGAGGGCGTAGTTCCAGAGGTCATAGCTCTAGAGGGCATAGTTCCAGAGGGCATAGTTCCATAGTTCATCGTTCCAGAGGGTGTAGTTCCAGAGGGCATAGTTCCAGAGTTCATAGTTCCCCACGTTATTCCAGAGGGTGTAGTTCCAGAGTTCATAGTTCCAGAGGTCATAGTTCCAAAGGGCGTAGTTCCAGAGGGCGTAGTTCCACAAGTCATAGTTTCAGAGGGCGTATTTCCACAGGTCATAGTTCCAGAGGGCATAGTTCTAGAGGTCATAGTTCCAGAGGCATAGTTCCAGAGGGCGTAGTTCTACAAGTCATATTTCCAGAGGGCGTAGTTCCACAAGTCATATTTCAAGAGGTCGTAGTTCCAGAGGTCGTAGTTCCAGAGGTCATAGTTCCACATGTCATAGTTCTAGAGGGCATAGTTCCAGAGGGCATAGTTCCATAGGTCATAGTTTCAGAGGGCATAGTTCCTCATGTCATAGTTCCAGAGGGCGTACTTCCAAAGGGCATAGTTCCATAGGTCATATTTCTAGAGGGCATAGTTCCACAGGTCATAGCTCCAGAGGGCGTAGTTCCACAGGTCATAGTTTTAGAGGTCATAGTTCCAGAGGGCGTAGTTCTAGAGGGCATAGTTCAATAAGTCATAGTTCCAGAGGGCGTAGTTCCATAGGTCATAGTTCCAGAGGGTGTAGTTCCAGAGGTCATAGTTCCAGAGGGCGTAGTTTCAGAGGGCATAGTTCTAGTGGTCATAGTTCCAGAGGGCATAGTTCCAGAGGTCATAGTTCCATGGGTCATAATTCTAGAGGCATAGTTCTAGAGGGCATAGTTCTAGAGGTTATAGTTCCAAATAGCGTATTTCTAGAGGTCATAGTTCCAGAGGTCATAGTTCCAGAGGGCGTAGTTCCACAGGTCATAGTTCCATAGGGCGTAGTTCCACAGGTCATAGTTCTAGAGGGCGTATTTCCAGAGGGCATAGTTCCATAGGTCATTGTTCTAGAGGGCGTAGTTCTAGAGGTCATAGTTCTGTAGGTCATAGTTCCAGAGGCATAGTTCCAGAGGGCGTAGTTTGATAGGTCATAGTTCCAAAGGGGGTAGTTCCATAGGTCATAGTTCCAGAGGGCATAGTTCCAAAGGGCGTAGTTCCACAGGTCATAATTCTAGAGGGATTAGTTCTAGAGGTTATAGTTCCACAAGGCGTAGTTCCATAGGTCATAGTTCCATAGGGCGTAGTTCCAGAGGGAATAGTTCCAGAGGTGTAGTTCCAGAGGGAATAGTTCCATAGTTCATAGTTCCAGAGGGCGTAGTTCCATATGGCATAGTCCCATAGGTCATAGTTCTAGAAGGTGTAGTTCCACAAGTCATAGTTCTAGAGGGCATAGTTCCAGAGCTCATAGTTCCAAAGGGCATAGTTCTAGAGGGCGTAGTTCCAGAGGTCATAGTTCTAGAGGGTGTAGTTCGACAGGTCATAGTTCCAGAGGGAGTAGTTCCACGGGTCATAGTTGCATAGGGCGTAGTTCCATAGGTCATATTTCTAGAGGTCATAGTTCCATAGGGCGTAGTTCCAGAGGGTGTAGTTCCACAGTTCATAGTTTTAGAGGGCGTAGTTCCATAGGTCATAGTTTCAGAGGGCGTAGTTCCACAGGTCATAGTTCCAGAGGCATATAGTTCCAGAGGGCGTAGTTCCATAAGTCATAGTTCCAAAGGGTGTAGTTCTAGAGGGCGTAGTTCCATAGGTCATAGTTCCACAAGTCATAGTTCCATAGGGTGTAGTTCCAAAGGGCGTAGTTCCATAGGTCATATTTCTAGAGGGCGTAGTTCCAGAGGTCATATTTCCACAAGTCATAGTTCCAGAGGTCGTAGTTCCAGAGGGCATAGTTCTAGAGGTCATAGTTTTAGAGGGTGTAGTTCCACAGGGCATAGTTCCATAGGGCATAGTTCCACATGTCATAGTTCCAGAGGGTGTAGTTCCATAGGGCGTAGTTCCCAATTACAGTTCATACAATGGAAGTGACCTAAGTGAAAATGTGAGAAGAGCCCCTGCCTTCTTAGAAAGAGTCCACTAGAGGATGCAATTGCATGGAAAGCATTATGTACTCATCACTGCAACGTTCAATGGGTGTATACAATGAGATGCAAGTCCAATTGTGGGTAGACCCCCACCTTGTTAGAAAGAATCAGCTGTAAGATGCAATTTCAAGGTGATGAGCATTATGCATTTGTCACTGCAACATTCAATGGGTGTCTACGTCAAGATATACAACTCTAAAGGTAGAATATACACTTTGATTGATCTGTGATCTGATGTGAATGTTTAGGGACCTCTCCAAAAATGATATTTCTAGACCTATTCCAGGATCTGTTGGGGATTTGGAACATCTTTTAAAATTGTAAGCTTTTGTCTGTAGAGTGTTTTTTAGAACAAACCAAGTATTTATGAGTGAGTGTTATATTAATCCTTGTGATATCTATTGGATTGTGAATTCAAGGAACTTGACTGGAAATAAACTGAGTGGTTTTCTCCCAGCAGAATTTGGAAACCTGAGAAGCATGAGGGATATGTAAGTTCTTTGTGCTTGATTTGTGTAGCTTGCAAAGGTGTGCTATAGTCTTGTTCCTTCCACATCACTATTTAGTGTACCCATGGCCACTTGAAAAAAAAAATAACATAGTGTGATATATTTTCAATGCAGATACCTCTCTGCTACCCAATTATTAGGTCTTATTCCTCAAGAACTTGGACAACTACAAAATTTGGTCTTGCTGTAAGTTCCTTGGAATGATCCACAATATACAATTTATTTAATAGGTTCAAAATTATCTTGAAAATAACTCTAGATATGGATCATATACAAGATACTGAATAACAACAGTTTATCAGGGGAGGTGCCATACCAGTTGACCAACTATTTCAGCCTTACTACACTGTAAAATTCATCTGAATCACACCCCTTATTTTAGGTTCATTTCATTGTGAAATTCCAAAGGAAGTAATATGCATATTTCTACTCCTTGTACTAATTGATACTGGAAATGGTTCATTTGTTTCACATAAGTCTCTCCTACAACAATTTGTCTGGGAATATTCCTTTCATAAAGAACTTTACAAGATTTACCCCAGAAAGGTGATAATCAAAACATTTATTTTTGGATCAAATTCAATATTCTTTCTGGATTTTAGTGGGTTTGTGCATTTTATCTGACATGATTGATTATTGCATCATCTTTTTAGGAAATCCATGCCTCTATGGTGATTGGATTGGATCACTTTGTGGAAAGAAATGCAAAGTTGTGGGGAGGTGTATTTTCTGGAGCGACATACTTGACTGGAAAGTGGATGATTAGGATACGTGGTAGATAAATTTGAAACATATAATTCAGAGGCATTATTCATTTTTCATTTTTCATATAGCTCATATCTACAAAGATTATTCCTTTTTCAATAAATCTACAAATTTCATAATTCATTTTCTCAAAACACGTCACTTTTAATCAATAATAGGTATGAGGATTTATGTCTTGCATTGGCCATTGGATTCTTGAAAAAAAATGGTGCCCACTATGCACAAATAAAGTGCTGGAAATTACACTATTTTGATTTAGAATCTTCAAGCTTTGAAACAATTCAACATTATCGTATGAAAAAAAACTCGTTGCAAAAAATTCTATTGATATACACTACAATTTCCATCTTGAAAAATTCAAAGTAAGATATGCAAGCTATAGAAGATTATTTCAATATTTCACTCACCTCTTGATTTTTTTCCTAAGGTAAAACTCACAATTTCTATTTCATCATGAAAAGGAAAGTACATTTTGTAAGTTCTAAGTGCACACAAAAATTACCCTTCACAAGGCATCAAAACATTTTAGAATACTAAAAATCACTAAGTCCAAGACAACTGCTAGCCTTGAGGGCATACTGTCCCAATATTATAAAAAATAGCAACATTAAGTAGTCTAACCAAGTGCAAACTCATCTCAAGAAGCTAAGAAAGTCATGCCTTGGAGGATATACTATTTGGTCAATAACATATCATAGTAGGGAAAGGTACAACATGTTCCCATATACAACAAAAAATGGTAGAAGCCACAAAAAGAGATCGTCACAACTCAAAATAAAACTAGATCAGAGATGGAAATGATTTGAAAACCTCCATGAACATCTACATAAGCTAGATCAGAACTGAAATTTTGAAACTTGGGCTGGAAATGACTTCAAAGTATCCATGAATAGTTGCATAAACTAGGCTGGAAATAACTTCAATATCTCCATGAACAACTACATAATCTATAAGAGAACTTGATTTCAAGGAAATTATGCATGAATAGGCCTCCAGACAGTTGGAAGCTTCTCATCTTCCCTGTCTTCCACCTCAAAAACAATATCAAAATAGAAAATCAGAGCCTCTTTTGATAATGAGTCATCCTGCATATTAAGTTCTATATAAACATGAGAATAAGAAACAAAAACCAGTTGAGTTTCAATTTGTTTGAGGTGATCATATAGAGAAAGAAACAAATTTCTAATCCAGTTGATAAAAAGAAAGGAGTCACAAAATATTTTCAAGTGAGATACATTTGTACTAACAACACATTTAAGCATAAGCAACAAAGCTAACAATTCTATAAATTTGTTATAAGTTGTAACCATTCACTAACCCTGCTTTGAACCTTATAAAATGAGTTTCATAAAAGTATAATATACCACCAGCACCACAAAAAACCGGATCACCTTGCAAGGTACCATCAAAGAATGATGGATTGTATATTAGGTCTCTCATGTGGTGATGAGAACACTAAGTTTTTTCAAGCCTTTTCCAAAGGTAGGAAAATGGCTAATACCATTTGGGGTTTAAGGGATCAGGCTGAGGAGAAGGTATCTTCTTTTGAAGGCTTGGCCAAGTTGGGTACTAAACACTTCTGTGAGTTATTTAAAGTGCGGAAGGGTTTGTCTATTGCAGAAATTGTTCAGGTGGCTCGGTTATTCCCTCGGTTTGTAGATGAGGATGAAGTTGGGCCCTTAAAGGAACCTGTAACTGAAAAAGAACTACTGGAAGTTCTTCACTCTTTCCAAAAAGGGAAAAGTCCTGGGCCTGATGGATGGCCTATTGAATTTTATTTGGGTTTCTTCGATGTAATTAGACCTGATGTACTGAATGTGGTTGAGGAATCAAGGGTGAATGGTCACATTCATAATCCTAAAACTCTACCTTCAAAGCGCTCATTCCAAAGAAAGATAATCCCTCCTCCTTTGAATATTTTTGGCCTATTTCATTATGCAACTGTATGTACATTATTATCTCAAAGGTAATCAATAGAAGGTTGAAGGAGATTTTATCTAAACACATTTCATGCGAACAATTTGGTTTTCTGAAAGGAAGGCAGATCCATGAGACCATTGGTGTAGCTCAAGAAGGCCTTCAAAGTATAAAAATGAGGAAGCTGAAAGGAGTTGTGGTCAAAATTAACTTATCTAAAGAATTTGATCGAGTAAATTGGCTGTATTTAAGAATGATTTTGATTCATATGGGGTTTGGCTTGGATTTTACCAACTGGGTGTTGGGTTGTATGACTTCGGTTTATTTCTCCATACTCCGCAATTTTTCAGCCCCTTCTTTTTTCCAAGCAAAAAGAGGACTGTGTCAAGGTTGTCCTCTATCTCCTTCACTCTGTAGCAGAAGGGCTTAGTTGATTTCTGGAGGGGAAAAAAGTTGGGAGATTCACAGGTATAAAAATTTCTAATGGGATGTACATCACACACTTACTCTTTGTTGACAATATCCTAATTTTCTGTGATGGCACGAAGAGAGAATATGACATTTTAATTGAGGGTCTCACCTTGTTCAAAAGAGAAACTGGTATGCGGGTTAATGAACATAAATCTAATATTCTCTTTTCTCTGGTTGAGGTAGATGTTATTCAACATTTCTTGGATCAACTCCCTTTCCAGTTGTAGGGGATGGACAAGGGACTGAAATATCTAGGTTTCCACTTAAAACCCAATGATTATTGGAAGATTGTTTGGCTATGGATTTTGGCAAAATTGGAAAAAATATTGAAGGTTTGGAGTAATAAATGGTTGTCTAGGGCTGGGATATTAGTACTAATCAAGTTGGTACTAGAGGCAATCCTAGTTTATTGGACATCTCTCTCTTGTATTCCAAAGGGTATTCTGGAAAAAGATAGAAAAATGTATTACTCTTATCTATGGAGGGGAAAGAAGGATAATCGGGTGATGCCATGGGTCTGCTAGGAGAGAATTGCAAAATTGAAAGCTCTTGGGGGTTGGGGATTAAAGAACATTTTCCTATTTTCTAAAGCATTAGCAACAAAATCAGCATGGAGGCTGATTTCCACAAACAAATTATGGACCAAAGTAGTCATCCATTAATATGTGACTCCACTCTCTTTGTTGGAGGGGCTCAGGCACCCAGGACTATGGGCGATGAGGATATCTATTATGTGGAAGGTTGTACTAAATGATTTTGAAGTTGTTGGGAATGGCTTAGCCTGGCGAGTTGGGTCTGGAACCTTGTTCAGGATTGGCCACAACCCCTAGGTAGGCAGTTCTAGAGAGCACATACTCCCTGAAGAATTATGCTCAATTTTGGATCGAGGGGGGTACTTCTATTTGGCACAGGTTGGAGAACCTCTTGCCTAAAATATTTGGCACCAAGGTTGGAAATATGGGAGAACGTTGGGCTTAGTAGGGGTTGGTGTATTTACTTGGGACCGGTATATCAGTGCTCTTAGGAGAGAAAATATTAGTCTGTCTGATCAGGATGATGAACTTGTTTGGGATGGGGATCCGGGAGGGGTTTACACCCCAAAAGATGGTTATGTACAATTGAGTACTGAACTTTTGCAACAAGATGTAAAGTGGTGGTGGAGAAAATATGGAATCAAAGGTGCCTAGCTAAAGGGAAAATTATGGTCTAGTATATTCTGGAGAACAAAATTCCAACGTGGAAAAATCTACAGAAGAGACAATTCAATGGTCTGATATGGTGTTCACTATGTAAAGAACAGGAGGAGACTATTGATCATCTATTAATACGATTTCCTTTTACCACTTCAGTGTGGGCAGAAGTAAACAATTTGAACAATTCCATTGGTGGATGGAAAGGGACATCGTTCGAGGAGGCCTTAGAGGTTTGGCTCTCGTTGAGGACTCTGTAGGATATCAAGGATTTTCCCTTCATTGTTGCATGGGGGATTTGTCTCGCTCGGAACTCCTCACTTTTTTAGGATGAGCTTCAGTCGCCACTTCGTGTGGCTATCAATTCTCTTGGAATCCTTGCACACTTAAAACCGATGGTTAGGGTGGGTCTTGGAAATGCTCGAGGGGTTGAGGATGAACATATAGACAGGGAGCGACCTTGGGAATTTTTTGATGGGGCAGATTCGGGAGACCACTTACTTTGTTGGGGGGGGGGGGNCTCTGAGATTATGGCTTTAAAACTATTACTTTTATTTGCCATGGAAAAAGGTTGCAAAACTTTACAGGTTTTTGGGGATTCCTTATTAGTCATCAATTGGGTGAACCAGATTCAAATTTTTCATATTTCTCATCTTATGCCTATACTTGAGGAAGTCCTAAGGATTATCACTACTTTTGGCTCTATATATTTCTCTCACATGTACATGGAACAAAAAAAAAATGGTTGATAGGCTTTCCAAAGAAGCCTCACAATTAGATTATGGTATTTGGTACATAACCGAACATTCAGCAGGGGGCAATTTTGATTACCACATACCTTTTCAAGATGGTCTACTATAGGAGAGCTTCCTCTCTTCTTGGAACTCTTAGCAAGAAAATGAGGTTTACTTGTATTCACATAATTGTAAATCGATATATAAGAATCATGCTTTTGTTTATTGTATATGGTATGTGAGAAAATATGACTTAGTATGTGAAAAGTGGGAAAGGAGGGTTTTTTTGTCTTTATGACAAAACTATTATTTTTGTTGAAAACTTTAGTAATGGAAGTGACTCCATCAAGAAAATACATATGTGGATATTTCTTCGTAGTCAATATATATCTACGAATGTAGTTTTATACCAAATTAATGAAATTACAATTTTTTTCTGGGGGAAAAAAAGCAATCTACTAGCAATGTCATTCACCTGAGGATAGGCTCAAAAATGAAATTTCTTAGGGTGGTAGTGAAGAAAGTCCAACATGGGTGGATTTTAGACTAGAAAACTTACATCAATGATTTAATTCCTTAACCAAATGAGAAATGACTCAAAATACCAAGTTTTTCAAATCAGAGAGCCCTAAAAAAACTATTAAAGCACTTTTGGGAAGGCCTCACATGATGATTAAACAATGTTGATCTTATAATGTTTAAACCATGTTATGACCTTTGCAAGCATGTTTTCAAGGCATCAATATCAGAATGGAATACAGGTGTATGACTAGCACTCTATGGTGCTAATGTAATTTAAACAGTAAGGGAACATGTTTCTTCAAACTATGCAACCTTACCTCAAAATAAAACAATTGCAAAGCCTTTTATTCAAAAATCAACACCAAAAAGTATTTTCCTTCTACAATTACCTAGAATATATATAGTCAACATCATTACATTAGGTTAACAACATTTGATATAGTAATAAAAATAAATTTGAGAACAAATTTATGACAGCCAATATTACAAATATATGAACACATCATATATGTCAAACCTTTCACATTAACAACTTGAGATTTTCCAATTGGCCCAACATGTTCCAGAGGAGGAAGATCAACATGAGAATTTCATGCATCTGCAATGTAACAATGCAATTTTGGTCAAATTCCATCGTAGCATCAAATAAATTACATTATAGTATCCAAACTTTGGTTACATCAAATACACCTGGCATAATAGGAGAACTAGAATGGAATCGTATATGTCTACATTCTCGCGTTGAAGCCACAACAGCAGAATGTTGCACATATATAATCATCATAACACTACAAGTCAAAAATGAGGATGGGTACACAAAAAATCCTAAACAAATGAATCTTCTCACTCAATCCAACTTACTGGGGACAATAGGAGATGCATTATTTGAGTGAGGACATCCCCATTTGTTGACATATTCAAACTAGAATGGTTCTAATTCAGAGGGATGGACATTTAAATCAATTTCTAAAACTCTATTTATTTTTCTTCTTCTCCTTTTGTTTGTATAAGGGATAAGGAAACTCTTCTTTCACTTGAGAGATGACTCAAAAGCACTCAACCCAAGTGTGAAATTAAAATCCAATATGTTTTGATTATTGGCCTCATCCAACATCCTTTTAATCAAGTCCACCATCTCTTGGGTGTTCGTTAAAGTATCAGGAGGACTATTTCGAAGCACATCTAGGTATGCCAACTATTCATCCCTAGCCAATCAAAGTGCCTCATAATCTTGATCAAGTCTTCCAATGGCCACAAGAGTCGTGTCAACATTTTCATCAATCATTGATGTCTCCATAATTATCTCGAAAGGATCATTGAATGCATTAGGTGTTGCATCATCAAATATATTATGCTCTGCATTCTGATCCAATGATGGCTCTGAACCCTTTGATAGGAAGTACAACCATTGTACTTTTATGGTATGCTTGCAGGTGTTGCTACGAATAGACGATGGAGATTCACACACCATAAAATTATTGCGATACCAGGTCATAAGGTATTTTTTTTCATGATCGGTTTGACTCCTCACCCAATATGCATGGGATATGCTTTCATGGGGCCAACAATCATCATCTAGAATTCTTCTAGCTTTCTCCATTGAGGATTCAAATAACTTCTCCTTCTTGTGGTTATTCAAATATCCTTCTTCTTTCAAAATGTCTTTGAATCTACAATATGAATATACATGTATCAACAACATATATAGAAACCAATCCATTCTATGAGCACATTTCTTTCTTTGATTAGATAGAAATTTGGACTTAAATAAGCTATTTTATGCCTCCACAGAATTATTTGTCTCTTTATTTTCATGAAGTAAATTACGACAACCTTTAACCCACATCCCTAATTGAAAGAACTAAGTTAGTGCAAAGAGAATATTTATGGAAGAGAAAAAACAAAAACAAGAAAGTGGAGTATGTGAAATTACAAAGCTTATTACTCGTAACCCAAGTGCTATGAAAATAATCCAAGAACTTTTTCTCATTTGCAAAATCAGTGAAAAAATTATCCACATGCTCAACCACTTATTCAACATTGGGGCAAGAGTTCATAATATAACTTAACCTATCGAGCATAACATTTTCTTGATCTGAAGTAGAGGCCAACCTATAGATATTTTTTTTCCATGACCTCCATATGTGTCAAATACACAATATCAATCGACACTGTGTGGCCCTCCTATATGATTCAATGCATTTACATGAGATAATATTACAAGATAAATACAAGTCACAAAAAAATCAAATGAAAGTTACCTCAAAGCATCGATTTCTGCCAATACATCATCAACCATGAATGCATTGACTTTCCATTCGGGGAAAAATTGATAACACCTATCCATTAGTGGCTTCAACCATGTCACAATATCAAATGATGCATTCTGAGATGTCACGACCCATGCAAATAGTACCCCTCTTTGTTGGTCATCAAAGACCACAAGTGTGTACAATTGATACTGTGATATTCAATAAAACTCAAAGTCAAAGTTTAAGCTATCAATTAGAATGAGTCACAACCCAAACAATCATTCAATCTTTCAAATTCAACTTACCACATATTTATTGGTACTGAAAGTTGAATCCATTCCTATTAAACTATTATGAGATAGTTTCACCATTCGATCCAACATCCATATAATTTGAATGTCGATTATAAAAGGAACATTTGGACCATTAGACTTCTGAAAAAATAAAAAATCATCTGGTTGTTTCTGATACCATAGGTTAACTCTCATTTCATCTTTCTTGTCAAGTTGATATTTTCCTTTCATCAAGCGGTTATAAATATTTGCAACATCTTTTCTAGTTAATAAAAAATCTCTACCACGATCTTTTGTATCCATGTTAAAATGTCGTTGAATGTTCTTTTCATATACAACATCAATTGGCACTTCCATAAAAAAAACAATTTTCTACAAAAGAGACAATTTCTCTTGAAAGCCTAGGTTTACGTAAGGACATAGCCTCCCCAGACTTGTCATGTCGACCATGAGAAGACCATCCTTCCTCATATTCATGCTCATATGTGTTGTATGTAAGTATTTCTATTTCAGGGTCTTTATTCTTTACATTCACAATAAAGTGACATTGACATCCCCTCTTCTTTACAAATGAGCCCCTGCATGTATTTGCATGCTTTCCTCTTTTATCTTCCAGGCCATATGAACATGAGTAACTACACTACAAATTACAACAACTTATCACAAAATCATATATATCCATTCATGAATAACCATTTGTGATCATATCTATACCAAGTCATAATATGCATGCACCAACTAAAACAAAAACTCAATTAGAAATGCAAGAACCATGTGACTGTGATATACTTACAACTCATATTTTTTGTGAGCGTTATCCCTTTGTGCTGGTTTTTTTTTTTTATGGTCGGTAATAAAGTACAAGGAGCATTGGGATTACTTTTCTCTCCTCTAATAAAATCAAGAACTCTACCTAAAGGGATTCGTGCAACACGATCAAATAAAGGACTGTCTCGTCTATATAATTCAGTCCAGGTTAAATCTTTGCTAGAAAACGTTGACTTGTCTTTTGGGTCTTGGACCTCAAGGCCCATTACAATCTTCCATTTCTTTTGTTTACCCATTTTGAATGGATACCTAAAAACCATGTGGCCACCAATTAATAAAAATGTATAGTGACATATCAAATATTTTAACACAAAAGAAGTGTCTGCAAGAATACTGAGTGGAAAAATAGGAAACGCCATCGAAGTTCAAATCCTTTTTCGCTTGGCAGATCTTCTTGATATTACAATGGTCAAATAATAGTTCAAATTTCCAAAGGCATAACTCCCTCATACAAACTCCAATTTAGGTGCTATTTGGACCGTTGGAAATCTCTGACAAGTAGAATAGCATTGAGGGGTCGTGAACTAGAATTGTGAAGTTTTAACCCCAAATACTTTCATAATGCCCAAAAAAAACTTTGAAATTTTTAGGGCCCCAAGACATCGAATTAGGATCAACCCTAAACTAGACTTTACATGTCCTTAACTCTATTTTATACACCAAAAATTAGCCAAAATGATGAAAAAATATAGAATGATCCGTGTTGGAAAATACCTCCCCACTTCAAGAGGATTTGGTTCCCCAAAAAAATTTATTTCTGTAAGAAATGGGACAATTAAGACTCCCTTTATGTTGGTTTTCTCTAAGATAACACACACCCATAAATATGCACCTGGCCACCTCTTACCTAGGAGGCAGGAGTTGAATAGAATCATCCGAGATGACATTTACAAGCAGTTTGAACAGGTCAAATAAACAAACCCCAAGGGAACATTAGATCCAAATATCGACTTCTATGTTGAGTATTGTATGGAGGTAAGAGACAGACTCATCATCTGACCCCATACACATCTCAATAGTGTTTATTTTCTCAATGTTACAGCTTAAGCATTATGTTTATTTCATTTTATCATTAGTATGTACTTGAACCATAACCAATGCAGCTACACCATACACAAGTGCTACAGTAAACCAAGGATCACAAGAAGAATGCCATGCACAAGAACACAAGAAGTATCATGGGAAACCCTTCTCAACAAGGGAAGAAAAACCAGCCAATCCTTTGCTATATTCACAAGAGAAAATAAAAAAACCATAAACCCTAGATGCACACAAAAGGGTGCTCACCAAAACCAAGAACTAGCACGCAAGATAGGTGCACACTTCAGTTGTACACTAGATCTAAAATTACCAAAATATCACAAGTGAAGTGTGTGTTCATAATGGGAACTCACCTATATTTATACTAAATGTGACTTGACCAAAAGACACATCTATTGATTCAATAGGGATGACATGCTTATCTTAATAATAATAATAATAATAATAATAATAATAATAATAATAATAATAATAATAATAATAATAATACTTAATATTTTCCCAATATTAATTATCTCAAATATGGTGAAGCAGACCTGTACCATTTACAACATAACTAGGGTTATGGTCAATATTACTCTCAGACAATATAGCAAGGGATCTCACACACCCACTAGTGCTCAGCCACTAGGGACCACATCCATTGTGCTCATCCACAGGGACCACATCCACTATGCTCATCCACAGGGACCATATCAACTGTGCTCATCCACAGGAACCACATCCACTGTGCTTATCCATAGGGACCACATACACCCATCACATGAGCATACCCAACCACTGGGAAACAACTCAAATCTCACACAGAGGAGAAGGATACCCCATCACATGGGTATGCCCAACACAGGGCTCCCACAAAGGACGTCTCATCCTGGAGAATGTCTCACGATGCTGAAATCATCAACAAATAGTGGGTGCACTTTCTTTGCATTCCCCTTGGATATTTCTTGGTGGACTCATATTGACTATGGGTTGAGACAGATCATCACTACCCAAACGAATAAGATTTTCCAGGTGTCCCATCTTCGAGAGGTCAAGACAATGGAGCACTTGATCTTCTACTGCCCCATCTATTAAAATATTTGTGGGCAATTCTATTGTTTATATAGAGGAGCTCATACCCTCTCCACTTTCTCCAAGCACCTCTAGAGATGCCTTGTAATGTCCCTGGCCATCATCCCACTAGTTGGGCAAACGCTACTGTGTGAAACAACATCATTCTCATACTTAATTAATAACATGCATTTAAATCATATTTAACACATTTAACTCAGAGTAAGCACAAGATTATTGCTAACATAAATAATCCCTGCCATTAACAATAATTCATATGCACAACATAATACATGATACATATAAGAATCATAGGCATGCAAAACATAATATTAAGCATACGCTGATACTTATCTTTGAAACCGTGGTAATTCCACCAACCGCGTGCAGGCCTTCCACGAACCTCCCAGCCTTAGACCACACTACTCATCATGTTCAGTAGTGGGTCACCCCCGATCTGGGACTAAGCTCCACCCAAGGCAAGGAATCCTAGTCTAGGCCGAGGTTACAGGGAAAACTGCACATAATAACTGAAAGGATTCTTCCCAGGATGCCTTCTTATGACCACTACTCATGGAATCTCATTCCCCACATGCTTGTTTCGCCTGGGAGTATACACCTTCACAAGAAGAGTCCATCAGTGCTTCACCTCCCTCTCTGGGTCTCGACAACAGGCCAGATCAGGAAGTCTTAAAGCTCCACAACTGGTGATGGACTCTCTCTGGAAGAATACCACTTCCCAACAGACTCCTTCACTTGGAAATAGCTTTTGACGGGCCTGACAGGCTGCCTCCTCAACTAAGGGCCTTAAAACCCGGTTCTTCAGCCCCTTCCGACTCAATTCCCTCACGGTGAGGATAACCACAACACAACCCTACTCAAGAAAACAAAAAACAACAACCTACAGATAGATCGAGTACGGATTCAGCTCTGCAATGGCAGATAGACTGGGTTTTGGAACTCACAAGTCGACTTTCCCCTCCTGACCAGTTCTCTCAACGGTGCATAGGTATGTCAAGGGAAGACACAGACCAATAACAGAATCAGACGGATGATGTTTTGGTCTTCAGGAAGACGTCTCAGTTTTCTGGTTCTCAGAGCTGCGTGAGGGTATCCGAAATTAGACACAAAGGATGATGGAATGAGGAGCGACCCCCTCCACAGCTGACTTCTGCAGTTTTTAACTACATGTGCCTGGGTCAACACATGTCACCCATGAAGCTACATGCACTCCATCAACATGTGTTCCTCTCCAACAACTTAGGACAAAACATATATTTCACATGGCTTTTGGAATAATATTAAAATATTATCCCTAAGGACTTAAGCCCCTAGGCTCAACACTTAGCCTCTCTTTCCAACCTTCCAGCCCCCAATCCCTTACCCACTCTGTGGAAGCTTAGTTCCCCATCACTCATTCATCATGGTCGGTCTGCACGCAACGGTGTTTATATTTTTATTAATGTTCTGCATGATTACATATACAAAAGCAGACTCTTGTCCTTAACACTTAGGCTCTCTGACCTACTAACACATAAGCCCAACAGCTTATATAAACCTTGCTCACTAGCCTACAAAAAATAATTACAATTCATAATGCAAGCTCTATACTTCATATACATGATTTACAACAAGGCTCGGCCTTGGGGACATTACAATTCCCTCCCCTTATTTATGCATTGTCTTTAGTGCAACTTTACACTGCATCTGCAAGCTTTTAAAAATTTTCAAAAAGATGCAGGTACTCTGCTCGCATAACATCTTCATGCTCCCATGTCAGTTCCTAAGGACCGTACCAGGTCCACTGGACCTTTACAATCCCTATAGCTCGATTCCAGAGCCGTTTGTTTTTCCTGTCCAATATGCGCACAGGAGGCACTTGCAGGACACCTTCTTGTTCCACCTGAATCACATTCCAATCGATAACATGATTAACATCTGGTGTATATTTCTTAAGAAATGAAACATGAAGCACATTATGTACAGTCATAGATGCAGGTAATGCAAGCATATATGCAACTGGCCCAATCCTTTCCAGGATTTCAAATGGCCCACAAAATCTGGCTGCCAACTTGGCGCAACTTCCCAGCTTCAGGGAACTCCTGTTAGCTTTCACTTTCAAGAAAACATGATCACCCACTTTGAACTCTTTATGGGTTCTGTTCTTATCGGCATAACTTTTCTGCCTGTCCTGGGCAGCTTTCAAATTCTGCTTAATTTTTATCATTTGGTCCTCCATCTCCTTGAGCAACTCTGGCCCAACTACTACTCTATCAACTGGATTATCCCAACTCACTGGAGTATTACACTTTCTTCCATAAAGTTCTTCAAATGGGCTCATCTTCAATGATGCATGATACCCATTGTTGTAGGTGAATTCTACCAAGTGCGGGTAGTCTTCCCATCTTGATGGTTTGTCCATCACATACATTCTCAGTATGTCTTAGATTACTCTGTTCACCCTCTGTGTTCGTCCATCAGACTCGGGATGATAAGTTGTACTAAAGTTCATATTCATTCCAAATCCTTTGAACAATCCTTTCCAAAAATTTGAGGTGAATTTCGAGTCTCTGTCAGACACAATCATTTTAGGAATTCTGTGTAATCGTTCCACTTCCTTCACGAAAATATCAACAACATATGTTGCCTTGTGAGTAGTTTTCAGTGGAATAAAATGGGCAGCTTTTGTAAGCTTTTCCACCACTACCATGATCGAATCATGCAGCTTGCTTGTTCTGGGCAATCCTGTAATAAAATCCATTTTCACCACTTCCCACTTCCACTCAAGAATGGGTAAAGGTTGTAGCAACCCTACTGGGTGCCTATGCTCAACTTTAACTTTCTAGCGCTCCATACATCTGGCGTTGTATTCAACAATATCTCTCTTCATACTTGGCCAAAAGTAATGGCTCTTGACCACTGCTACTGTTTTCTGATATCCAGGGTTCCTTGCATAAGGCACATTATGCATCTCCTACAAAATCATTTGTTTCAAGCACTGGACATTGGGTACCAAAATTATGTTCTTCTACAACAGTATTCCATCTGTTTCCAATTTATAAATTTCCATCTTCTATGGCATCTTACCCTGCTGTAGCTTGGCTACCAATTCTCTGTACTACAGATCTACATTTTGTAGCCTCCAGAATTCTACTTTTAATATCAGTTCAATACATGCTAATGGTTGTAGAATGTAATTCATGCACCCTCCTGTTGAGTGCATCAACCACTTTATTTTGTTTTCCTTTGATATGCTTGATCTCAAATTCATACTCACACAGAAATTCCAACAACATACGTTGTCTAGCATTTAAGGTTGGTTGATCAAACAAATATTTCAGACCGTTATGGTCTGTTCTGAGTTCAAACCTCCTTCCCATGAGGTGATGCCTCCATTCCTTAGAGCGTGAACGATTGTTGCCAACTCCAAATAGTGAGTGGCATAATTCTTTTTGTACTCTTTCATCTTCCTGGACTCATAACAGATTACAAATCCATTTTGACTGAGAAATCCTCCCAACCCTTATTTACACACATCTGTGCACACCATGAAATCCACATTTGGATCTACAATCCTCAAGATTGGAGTGTTGGTTAACAGTTGCTTCAATCGCTGGAAGCTTTTCTCACACTCTTCAGTCCACTGAAAATTTTTCTCCTTCCTTTGCAAGGAAGCGATAGGGTGAGCTATCGTTGAGAACCCTACGATAAACCTTCTCTAATAGCCCTCTAGACCCATAAAGTATCTAACTTCCGCCACATTTCTTGGCGCTGACCATTCTCTGATGGCCTCAACCTTCTCAGTATCCACGACAATCCGTTCTTCTGAAATAATGTGCCCCAAGTTATGGATCTGCCTTTGATAAAATGAGCATTTTCTCAACTTGGCATACAACTGGTGTTCTCTCAACACTTGCAGCACCATCCTCAAGTGTGCATGCTCTTCCTCTGACTTGGAATACACCAAAATGTCATCCAGGAAGACTATGACAAACTTGTCTAGATAGTCCCTGAATACACCATTCATCAAGCACATAAAAGCAACAGGTGCGTTTGACAGCCCAAATGGGACCACTGATAACTCGTAATGACCATACCTTGTTCTAAAGGCGGTCTTGTTGATGTCTCCATCCTTTATTCTTACTTGGTAATATCCTGATCTGAGATCTATATTCGAAAATATTTTTGCACCTTTCAACTGATCGAAAAGATCGTCGATCCTCGGTAGAGGATACTCGTTCTTGACAATTACTTTGTTCAACTGTCTGAAATCAATGCACAACCTCAACGTCGCGTCCTTCTTCTTCACGAACGGGATCGGGGCACCCCAAGGTGACACGCTTGGGCGAATGTACCCCTTCTTTAGAATCTCTTCAAGATATAATTGCAACTCTTTTAGCTCTGGCATACTCATTCTATAAGGAGTTTTCGACACTGGAGCTGCTCCAGGCATCAAAATTTATAGAGAAATCAATATCTCTCTTCGGAGGTAATCTGGGTACCTCCTAAAATATGTCTTCAAACTCTGTTAGTACCACATGGTATCCAATCTTTGAGACTTCATCTCTGGATTCTTCCTCCACACGGGCTGCAAACAATTGATAGTCTTTCATGTAGCACTTTTTCAACTGCATTGTTGAGATTTATCTAACAACCACAGCTCTGGGAATTCCTTGGACTGTTTTTTGATTTCCCTCCTAATCCAGGCATGTAAATTCCTTGTTACGACAGTCCAGGAGGGCATGGTGCTGGTCCAACCAGTCTATCCCAATTAAACAGTCCTAAGAGCCTAAAGGTATAATATTCAATTCAACCTCCGTGCTCAATCCCTTCATTTCCATTGAACATGACTTAACCAACTCAGTAACTTTCCTCTTGGTTCTTGTAGCCAACTGCACTAACCAAAACTTTTCATGTTTACTTCTTGATAAATGCAAACTTTTCACCACCCTAGGATCTACATAACTATGGCTAGCCCTTGAATCAATTAAAATAATAAATGGTTGGTTGTTAATCATACCTTCCACTTCAATCATGTGTGACTGAAATTCAACTTGCTTGTTGTCTAGGGCTGCATAGATCCTTGGCATTCTACTGCCCATGTCCTCCACTGTTTTAGCTTGTTGAACATTATGGACAGCCCTTGCTTTTCCATTTTTATGGGGACAATCTCTGTACTTGTGGTTCTCTTTACAACCCCAACAATGAATGGGCGTCTATCTCGGCCTTTGTTCCCCCACTTCAGGCATTCTTGGCTCTCTAAACGATGGATGTCCTTGAGGACTATTTCTGAAAAAGGGAGGTTTGTTTCCATTCTGCCTTTGTTCTTTCTTAAACTTCTTCTGGTCATCCCAAGCCTTTCGAAAGGTAGGCTTTTCTCTTTGTTGTTCATATAATCATTTCGCTCTTCTTATTGTTTCTTCCATAGTATTAGGAGCATCATACTGAATCTTGTCACCAATGGGAGGTGAAAGTCCACTTAGATACCTCTGAATCTTGACAGCCTCATCTTTGATGAATGGAACATACTTCAGTAATTCCAAAAACCTTCGTTCATATTCATCAATGGTCATGCTGCCCAACTTGAGTTTGAAGAACTCCTTCATCTTTCTGTCATAGTATCTTTTAGTTAGGTATTTCCTCTCAAAATACCTCTTGAA
Source organism: Picea engelmannii (assembly GCA_009831015.1). Classification (NCBI taxonomy): domain Eukaryota; kingdom Viridiplantae; phylum Streptophyta; class Pinopsida; order Pinales; family Pinaceae; genus Picea; species Picea engelmannii. Next base: position 277,037 of record ML785186.1, read on the forward strand.
TTCCTTCCATGTGATATCTTTCTCTCTAACATGCTACACCTGCACAAGCTGATCCCACCACATGGATGCTTTTCCTTTTAGTTGATACATTTCAATTCTTCCTTCTGCATGAGAGAAATAATTCTGCAGTTGGAAATATTTCCTCATGCCAAACGACCATGTTTCGACATCTTCATCCTTCTTATGTTCTCCATCGAACGTTGGAATCTTGATCTTGTTCATTTCCCCTTTCAATTCATCCACCCCAGATCTCCTGTGATTTCTGGTAGGAGATGGGCTTGAAATACTGTGTGCTTCCCTACTGGAATTCTTTGGGGAGCGATGACAATGTTTGCTGACACTTGTTGATCTGCTTTTCCTCTCAGGGGTCCTACGGCTCTCTTTCTTTCTTGTGTCACTCTCCTTTTCCAATTTCCTTTCTATTCTTTCCACGCTCTTCAACATCTTTAAGTTGAATTCACCCTTTCGATCCCTGAACCTCATGAGCTTTCGGCTATCGACTCGGCAAGCCTGGGAATCTTTTTGAAATCTTTCAATGATTTTCATCACATGCCCTTACTTATCCAATTCTCTTCCATGCCCATAGGAGTTTGATCCTTCGACTCCCAAGTTGACATCCCTTCCTTCTTTTTCATTCTCTGAATTGGAGGCAATCCACAGCTCTTTCATTTCTATACTTGGTGTCGATTCGCGGCTGTTCTTACACTCATTGAACTCTGCACACACAACGTGTACTCAACCAAATCTTGTCAGTCCTTAAACCCTTAATAAAACTACAACATTCATAAACCAACGCGAATAAGAAAACGTTTCGATTCCACGAATTTTCTGAACTCTGTTTGGCTCTGCAATTTCCGACGATAGCCTCTATTTTCTTAGTCCCCAACCCATGCACCCACAGGCCATGATCAAATGCTAAACTGCTAGGTGCTACAAGGCTCTCCAAACGAAACTTTGGGTTTCAGGATTTTGGGGTTTCGAGTTTCAGGGTTTTGGTCCCAGAGGTTCTCGCACTCGCTTCCCTCTCCAACTCCTGACTCCTGAACTTTCGACCTCTCTCCCTCTGGGCCCATAGAAAAATGGTCACCAACGAAGGTATTGACACATGGTGTCCTTAAGAAGGTCCACATCACTTCCAACGACGTCATAGGGTCCCACCACTTTCACTTTTTGTTTCATAGTTTCGGGCATCGGGAGTTCGTGCATCCACACATTTCAAAATTCCAAAATTACGGTATATTCATCTACTTGATCCAACAGTCAATTTCCTCTCCTACGATCTATGATGTATATCATTTTGGGATTTCGTGGTTTTGGGTTTTCGGTAACTGGGAGTTCACGATGCAGCGACTCCAAATCTCTTGTCACTTCAATCCCTGAATTCCGATATGGAGATTCATGTATGAGATCAACAACTGTGAACCTCCCCTGATCCGACGGTCCAGATCTCTCTTATGATTACACCTATCAAAGATCTTCATCCCTAGCTTCCTCTCTAGGTGGCTGGATCCAATGGCTCACAGGATTTCGACACTTCTTCTTGTAAGCGCTCCACCGTCTGATTCTACCCTTGTTAATCTCTTTCGTGATTCGGGACTTGGAGTGACCAAGAATTTGGCCTACGCTCCAATTTCATGATCCCTGAATTCATGAAATGATCCAACGGTTCAAATCAACCACGATCAATGACCCACATTTATTCTGGATCCTAGGGTGGTGAGTTTCTCCATCCACTAACCACCTTGTAGCTTCTGGCTATCTTACGGCCCTCGTGATTTCACGAGTTCTCCACAAAGAATTATGACCATCCAACTCTGCTTCTCAAGGACTTCTGGCCAATGACTTAGTACCCTCCTTCTTAACCTTCATCTACTTGATCCAACACTTCTAGTGTGGAGTTCTCTCTCTCCCTGTGGCCATATACCACACCGGCTGTAGTTTTATAATACCGCTACACCTCCTGAGATTTGTAACACAGTCAAGTAGTCTGTTGACACTCAGAAACATTCTGAGGTATGAAATTATTCCTCTAGAAACAATTTATTCTCAAAAACTCGGTCCAAAGACCACTTATCCATCCCATCCAGGCTCAGTGTTGAAACCAGGCTCTGATACCATACTGTAACGTCCTCGGCCGTCGTCCCACTGGTCGAGCAAATGCTACTGTGCGGAACAACATCATTCTCATACTTAATTAATAACATGCATTTAAATCATATTAAACACATTTAACTCAGAGTAAGCAAAAGATTAATGCTAACATAAATAATCCCTGGCATTAACAATAATTCATATGCACAACAGAATACATGATACATATAAGCATCACAGGCATGGAAAATATAATATTAAGCATAAGTTGATACTTATCTTTGAAACCATGGTAATTCCACCAACTGCGTGCAGGCCTTCCATGAACCTCCCAACCTTAGACCACACTACTCATCATGTTCAGTAGTGGGTCACCCCCAAGCTGGGACTAAGCTCCACCCAAGGCAAGGAATCCTAGTCTAGGCTGAGGTTACAGGGAAAACTACATAGAATAACCGGAAGGATTCTTCCCAAGATGCCTTCTTACACCCACTACTCATGGACTCTCATTCCCCACATGCCTTTTTCACCTAGGAGTATACACCTTCACAAGCAGAGTCCATCAGTGCTTCACCTCCCTCTCTGGGTCTTGGCAATAGGCTGGATCAGGAAGTATTAGAGCTCTGTAGTTGGTGCTAGACTCTCTCTGGAAGAATACCACTTCCTAGAAGACTCCTTCACCTGGAAATAACTTCTCACATGATTGACAGGATGCCTCTTCAACTAAGGGCCTTAAAACCCAGTTCTTCAGCCCCTTCCGACTCAATTTCCACACAGTGAGGATAACCACAACACAACCCCACTCAGGAAAACATAAAACAACAACCTACAGACAGATCGGGTATGGATTCAGCTCTGCAATGGCAGATAGACTGGGTTTTGGAACTCACAAGTTGACTTTCCCCTCCTGACCAGTTCTCTCAACGGTGCATAGGTATGTCAAGGGTAGACGCAGACCAATAACAAAATCAAACAAATGATGTTTTGGTCTTCAAGAAGACGTCTCAGTTTTCTGGTTCTCAGAGCTACGTGAGGGTATCTGAAATTAGATGCAAAGGATGATGGAATGAGGAGCGACCCCCTCCACAGCTGACTTCTGCAGTTTTTAACTGCATGTGCCTGGGTCGACACATGTCACCCATGAAGCTGCATGCACTCCATCAGCATGTGTTCCTCTCTAGTAACTTAGGACAAAACATATATTTCACATGGATTTTGGAATAATATTAAAATATTATTCCCAAGAACTTAAGCCTCTCTTTCCTTAGCCTCTCTTAGCCTCTCTTTCCAACCTTCCAGCCCCCAATCCCTTACCCACTCTGTGGAAGCTTAGTCCCCCATCACTCATTCATCGTGGTCGGTCTGCATGCAGCGGTGTTTATATTTTTATTAATGTTCTTCATGATTACATATACAAAAGTAGGCTCCCAACCTTAACACTTAGGCTCTCCGGCCAACTAACACATAAGCCCACTAGCTTATATAAACTTGGCTCACCGGCCTATAAAACATAATTACAATTCATAATGCAAGCTCTATACTTCATAAACATGATTTACAATAGGGCTCGGCCTTGGGTACATTACATGCCTAGCCTTATACATGTAGAAGGGATTAAAGCTCCATTCCCATGCTCTTGAACCTCCTCCTAGACTATATTCCACCCAGAGGATTAGTTCATTATGTTATCACACTAAATTATCTTGGGTCTTTTAGTTTGTTTTCAATCTTTTTCAAGCCTTAGATTTTAATTTTTATTTTAAAGTCTCATCCCTTTAAATTTTTTGTTTGGTAGGAACCCTTTGATGATTAAAGTTTTTGAGTCTTAGCTCTAATTTGATCCTCAAATCGATTTTTTATTCTTGAACCATTTCTAGCTCATGTTTTATTTGGGTCCCCTTCATGACTTGTCCCTAGGTCGATCCCTCCCATTACTAAACTGATGTGACACACCTTCCTCCTCACTCATGACCTCATAGGCATAACTCAACGACCTCTCTTACCTATCTAATCATGTTTTATAGTGGATGCGCTGCCTACTCATCAAGCAGTTCCGTAGTGGCTATCACATTCATCACACTTCCACCTCGAGCCATGATTTCCACGACTGATGTCATGTCCTTTTTTTTTCGTGCTAGAAGTCGGTTAAAGACGCCATCAAAGATCTTGCATTTATGATATTTGGTAATGGTTTCTAATTTGAAATACTCGACAGTGTTGCACTGCGCAAATTCATAATTTCTGATCAGGTGACCGCATGTCAACCAAATCCGATGCTGAGAAAGATTCCAGGGCTGAGGTTTTCTCAAAGTTCATCCTAATATTGCATTGAATATCTCAACAAGTGTCCATTACATAGGTATCCCATGTTACCTCCTCTATGTATTAATTTTCACAGGACATTTGTGCTCAGGTTTTGATTTTGCTAAGCTTTCACAGTAGTAATGGATCCATATTTGCATGGTAACCTTGTTTTTCTCCTCTTCGGACCTGTAAATCTATTTTCCTATATCTATGGTCTGATCAACGTTGTTTTCTTTAACAATTAAATTCGCAAGCCTGTAAATAGCCTATCTTATGTGTATGCATTGCGCTACCCAGAGGGCCTGCTCAAACCAACTTTGTTTTCCTTGATTCCTTTCACCTTGGGGTTTGGTGTTTCACTCAATTAAAGAGGGCCAAATTCAGACTACCTCCTCACTATTTACACTCCAGAATACATGTACAAGCCTAAGGGTTTAATTCCTAAAACGTCTAGCTTGGCTTACTAGCATCAGTCTATCTAAAAGAGTCATCCTTATCTATTTGAAGCCATATTCAAAGCCTTCCTAGTCAATACCATCCCTTAAAATTCTTAAAATCCCTCATTTTGAGCCATGGAGACTCCTCAATCGAGGAAGACATACAAAGGTGGCAAGGTGGTCAAAACAGAACCAGTGGACATGCATATTTTTTATACAAAATCCATAGCAAGAGAGGCCTTTCAAAGAGTAGGCTGCCTCTCTTTCTATCAGAACATGCAGAGATGCCATCCAGAGGTAGAAAGACATTTTTCACTATAGTTTTATGGCAAGAAAACCAAGGTTGGTGATTTGGAGTTTCAGGTTACTGAAGCCTCTATCTCAACAGCAATATGGATCCCCATTATAGGTGAAAGGTGGTTCAAAGCCATGGCTTTGAGTTCAGCCTATGCAAAAGATCTTTTTAAACCTGAATATCAAGCTAATGAGTTGTCCAAAAGTATGCCAAGGAGTCAACTGATTGAACAATTTGATAGATTATTGAAGATCATACATAGATATTTTACTTGTGAAGGGAGATTCAACACCTTGTACCAGTACCATATAAGGTTTTTTCTACATTTTACTGGTAAGGTTGAAATGAATGTTCCTTATTACTTGTTGAGTAGTATAGGTAAAATGTTAGATAGGATACATGCCAAATCTAAAGATGTGGATTCTAGCCTTTTCCACTCTGGATTAATCAGAATGCTAGTCTCTAAGGAATTGGGTAAGAAATAGATTTCATGGGAACATTTTGTGGTTACCTCTCATTTCAAGTTGGATCTAGCACCAAATCATCAATCACAGAAGGAAAGTCCTTTGTCACCCACGATTACTTCTAAAGCAAGGACCAGTAGGAAGAGAAAGGGCATAAGTCTTATTCAAGTTCCACAGATAAGCAAGCAGGACATAGAGGCCGAGGAGGAAGTTTGTCCTTCTCCACACATATATTTTTCACCACATCCTCCATCAAGGTTAGAAGAGGTGCCTTCTTCTACCAAAGCTACATCCAAGAAAGGGAAGAAGCTCCTCTTTCCCTCTTCTCCTCCAACAGTTGAAATATGTAAAAGACCTTTCACAAGGTCATCAATTCTTAAGGAGGTTTTCAAAGAGCAGTCCTTACCTGAGCCCCCTATTCAAAAGAAGAGGGGTAAGAGAATTGAAAATCCTATGGAGGAAAAATCAGAAACCCTTATTCAGAGGAAGAAGGGTAGAGGTAGTTCTCAGCCTACTGAAGGGAAACAAGAAACCCTTGTACAAAAGGGTAAGGATAAAGGTACTAAAATACCTTTGGAGATTAAAGATGAAACCTATGAGAAAGGCATTGAGAATACTATTGAAAGAAAAGATGAAACCCCTATGCTGAGAAAGAAGAATAAAAGTAAAGTCATCAAGGAACCTGATGAGGTAGACAAGACACTTCTCATGCAGGAGGAATAGGAGTCTGAGAAAAACCCTAGTGAGATTATACATGCTACTGTTCCTTCTAACAATCAGACCTACAAAATACTTATCAAGCATCTTAGAGATGCAAGAAAATAAATAGCTCGTCTTAAAGTTGAAGATAAGGTCAAGTTGGCCCAGATGAAAGAGCTCATGGATGGCTACAGTCACACCCTTGACTTGGCAATACTTGTAGCAAGGAGGGCCCAACCCCTTCATAGACAGTGAAGGAATCTCTATAGGCAGAACAAAGGCTTCCAATCTTAGAACAAGGAGCTAACGACAGAGTTGAAGCATTTTCAAGATGAGGTAGCCCAAATAAATCTACAGGTGTTGGTTGAAGTTTCCATTGAAGATGAAAAACCAACAACTAAGGAGAGCATAGCTACACCAAAGAATCTTGTCAATTCTAAGAAGAAGAAGTCTGTTGTGTCAATTGAAGATCCTCTTTCTACCAGAAAGAGTATGAGGTTAAGTGTCAAAATGACAAAATGGTTGGTAAGGGTAAGCCCCATTTTTGAGGATGCATCTTTTTGGGAGGGTTAACCAATATGCAAATATTATATCTTCCATCTATACAGGCTTCTAAGTGCTTAATTATTTGTGTTTTTGGTTTTTCTAAGTGCTATCTTCCCCATTGGTAGAAGGCACTACCTATTGTGAAGTCAAGGATCTTGATTAAAATGGTTTTTTCATCATGAAAAACCACAAATTACTCTGCACATGTTCAAGGATTGAAGGTGCTGCATTTTTGTAATGCTACCCAAACCTACACATAGACGCAGCGTAAGTGGCGCTACCTAATATTTCATAGAGGGAAATAAATTGGCACACAAGTGCAACACAGAGGCGCTACCTAATGGCGCTACCGAATATTTCACAGAGGGTAAAGGTTGGAACAGAGGCACAACACAGAGGCGCTACCTAATATTGCACAGAGAGCAAAGTCTGTACACATATGCAACACAATGACGCTAACTACAAGCGCTACCTTTTATACTTGTAGTGCGCTACCCAATATTTCTACCCAAGGAAGCTGCCAATAAAGACCAGGGATCTAGGAGGACCAAGGTAACAAATTTTGGATAAATTGATGATGAAGAAGGATGGAGAAGCAATAAATGGCATCGTGAAGACAACCACATGCTTTGAAAGACACATGGAAAACAAGGAGCTGCGCAACAAAAGGGAATCAAATTAGTTTGAAATCCAATCGGATTAGTCACCAACATTTTCCTTTTTTATAGCATAGGTGGTTAGATCAAATAAATGTTTAGAGTTTTCTAAGGGAAGGAGGCCAGCTCGTACCTCCATCTTTTGCCTCCCTTTTGTTATAAATAGATAGATAATTTTCTTTAGTAGGTTTGGATGGTTGAGCAAGGCTCCCTTATACTGTAATATTTTGATGAAGTAACTGTGATCTAGTGATGTAACGGACTTAAGACTTTTTGACTAATAGAAATTAACTTCTCTTTCAGTCTATTTTCTTTTGATGCTAAATGTTCATGCTTTGAATGATTCACATGAATCATTGTGGTGATGTTATGATGGATGTTTGATCATTATGTTATCATGATGTTTATTTAGCTTCCTTAGTTTTTCAGTTCAAGATCTTGTGCTAAGAAGCTTTCCTCCTTAGGCTCTTGTTGACCTAATGTTTACAACAACCCCTACACTTCTCTCATTCAAGTCTTCCCTCTATTCATACTTATTACCAAACTACTGATTGAAATTATCCAAGACCTTAATTGCTGGTGTATGTTAGCCCTGTTATTTAAGTTAGAACATTATCACTTGAGTCCTTTTCCATTTGACCCTTTAAACACCCTTACATTCACTTATAAATTGATGGGTATTGGGCTTTCCTTCCATGCAATCTGAGGGTGACTCATAGTGCTAACATTCTTGGCACCGTTTTCGGGGAACGATTTGAAGACTTTTCCCTGGGATTAAAACAACACAGTATTCTAGTTCTAAAGGTGCATTAGAACTCATTATTTCGAAGATTGCAGACTGCACCTGGTGACTCCATTGTTTCATCTCTGGCACCTAAAGGTAGACATACACGATCAAATCCATAGCTACCTTTGGTACCACCTGAGGCTGACCCAGAGAAGATAATCAAGAAGGGAAAATATTCTCAAAAACATTTTTCTGTTGTTGCTACAACTGCTTCTGGTCAGCTACCTGATTCCACTCTTGATACTCCAACTGTTTTATCAAGTAATATTCCTTTATATTCTGTTGAAGTATCTAAAAAACTTGATTTTGAAGAGTTTCATGTTGAATACTCTTCTTTTGAAATTGAATTGAAAGACGAAAACATTGATATTTTCTCTTCCCCTCATATTGAGAAGTGTTTTAGTCTTGATATTTTTTAAGATTTCCCTACTTTAGGTTTTGCTACACATCTTTATGTTAAAAAAATTTCTACCAAATAAGTAGGAACTTCATCTCCCTCTTATACCTTACCATCCTCTTCAAAGACTCAACCTTATATTGTGAAAATTGAAACCCCCCCTTTATATGTTCCTTCCTCTCCTATTCTACACACAGTCAAGTCTCCTTCTCCTTCTTGTTCACCAAGAATCCAAAATCAAATGGTAGTTCTTAACCCCCCTGCAAATAGGATGGATGCCATAGTGGCTACAAGATATTCTCCTCTGCTCTTACCTCAACCATTGAATGCTCTCCCCCCTGGATATTATTTTAAACACATGCCTAAGTTCACGGGAGAAGAAGATGTAACAACTGAGGAACATCTTACTACTTTCTACAACTATGCAGATAACCAAAATATTGAAAATGAAGATGTTTGGCTGAGGGTTTTTGTCCAAAGCTTGTTTGGTGAGGTTAGGAAGTGGTTCAGGGGTTTGGCCCCTGGATCCATTACTGGCATTGAGGCATTGGATGAAGCCTTCTTGAGGCATTGGGGTGACAAAAAGGATTTTTTGTACTACATCACCGAATTTGGATCTTTGAAAAGGAAAGAAGGAGAGTTTGTCTCTAACTTTTCTAAAAGATTTAACAAAATGTACAAGAAGATCCCTGACGAGATCAAACCCAGTGAAACCATGGAAAAAATCACTTATGCTAGTGCATTTGATTATGAATTTTTCCTCCTTTTGAGAGAAAGAAGGTCACCTTCTTTGGTTCATATGCAAGATGATACCTTGGAGGTAGAATCCGACATAGTGGCATCAAATAAGCTCAGAGGGAAATCTGATAGGGACAGGAGAAAAAACAAAGTTGAATCTTCAACTTCTGATTCCTCTATTTTCCATTCTCAAGTAGATGAGATGACCAAATTAGTAAAATCTCTCTCCACTGAAATTGAGAAATTAAAATCAGAAGGGAAACATACATATATAAATGCTCAAAAAAATGATAACAGAGGTAACTACAGCAGACCAAATAATGCTCCCCAAATATTTCCTAGGGATCCTAGAAACAGAGAGAGAGATGATCAGAGGGTACACGCTCCTTTGCAAAATAATTTAGTGGATGATGATGAAGAAGAGGAGGTTGAAGTTGATCCTGAGATTCACTTCTTAGGTGATACTTCCCCATCCCCACACTTGACTCAATCCTCTTATGAGAAATATTTAATGGATATTCAAATTAATGAGTTAATCAAGGGAGAGAAAGCAAAGGAAAATCCTAGTAGATATAATCTGAGATCTAAGAAGAATGTCGAAAAAAATGATGCCCCTAATTAGCCCTTTTAGAAAGAAGATTATGCCAAGGCTGTGACAGTGAGAAGCAAGGAAAAAGACTCTCAAAACCCACAAGTTCTGATCAAAGATCCTCCTCCTGAAACCAAAGAGATTTTGAAGCCTTCCCCTTCCTTCAGTTTTGAGAATGAGATCCAAAAAATAAATATCCCTGTGGCTTTTTTGGAATTGATAAAAAATGAGGATTTTAAAAAATATTTATCCAAAATCTTACAGCCATAATCATCTCCAAATGCCACTGATTCCATATATCTACAAGTTGAAAAACCAACAGTGATTTTAGGTCCTTTGATAGAAGACAAAGATGACTCATCCCCACCTTTCTATACTTCACTAAATATACATGATAAGGTGCTACATAATTGTCTCATGGATTTAGGGGCATTTGACAATCTTATGCCAAAATATGTTATGGATGAACTTGGGTTAGAAGTCACAAAGACCTATCATGACTTATATTCTTTTGACTCCAGAAAATTCAAGTGTCTTGGAGTCATTAAGGATATGGTGGTGACCTTATTTCAGCTGCCCATGAAGAGTATAATTATGGATATCGTAGTTGCTGATGTTCCCCCCAAGTTTGGTATGCTCTTGTCAAGATCCTGGATACAAAGACTTGGGGGAACCTTGAATATGGATCTCTCTTATGATATTATTCCTATTTTTGAGGGAGAGCATATAAAACTTTACAGGGAAGCTTAATTGGCTTACATCATTAGTGATGAAGCAAATCCCACCAATCACCCTGTTTTTGCTTTTGATATAGATCTAGGATCTAGTATTTTGGAGCTAATTGATGCTCCTAAAGCCCCTTTAGAAATAAAAAAAAAAACATCAACTTTTCTGAAGAGCCTCTTCTAACCACTTCTGTCTGGAGGATGGTCTTTGATGGAGCCTCTTCCAAAGAAGGTGTTGGTGTTGTGGTGATCTTTGTCTCACCAACTCAAGAAACTATATCATTGTCATATAAACTAGAATTTGAGACTACTAATAATGTGGCAGAGTATGAGGCTCTTGTCTTGGGTTTGAGGGCAACTAAAGACATGGGGATAGAAGAGTTGTCAGTATTTGGGGATGTTGAATTGATAGTCCATTAGATTAAAAATATTTATCAAACAAAGCACCCTAGGCTTAGATCTTACAGAAATGAAGTATGGGATTTGGTGGACAGTTTTTTCTCTTTTTTTAATATATCATTCATTCCTAGAGAAGAGAATACTATGGTTGATTCTTCAGCTGTATCAGCAAGCAACTTTAGATTTCCTATACCACCAAAAATCAAGTATGACGTAGAAGTCGAATACAGGCTTTCTATACCAAACAATGTAAAATATTGGAAGGTGTTCGAAGATGATTTAGAACTTAAAAATTTTCTTGAGTCTGTTGATGAATTTTTTGCATTACACATTGATCAAGATCATGATTCAGAAATCACTCCTCTTGCTGATGTTTTCCTCAATAAAATTGCTAATCATCATATTGTGCAGCTACCCAGCAATCATATACCAAAGGGACTGGTTCCTTTGGAAAGATTATTTGATGGGAATGATGTGGCATTGAAAGGGAAGGTATCCACTGATTATGATGATATAACTGAGTGCAATGTGGGCACTGAAAAGGATCCAAAATACGTCAAACTATCAAGAAGCCTATCAGAAGAGAAGAGGGAAGAATATACTAAACTGTTGAAGGAATTTGTTGATGTACTCACTTGTACGTATGAAGATCTCAAAACTTATGACACAAGCATAATAGAGAACAAAATCCCATTAAAAGAAAACACCAAACCTTTTAGGCAAAAGTTGAGGAAAATCAATCATATGTTGTTGTTTGTCATGGAGAAAGAAGTTAAGAAGATTTTAGATGAAAAAATTATCATTCCCTTGAGGTATTCTGAATGGGTAGTCAATTTGGTCCCAGTAAGAAAAAAGAATGGAGAAATCAAACTTTATGTTAATTTCTGAAATTTGAACAAAAGATCAAAGAAGGATAATTATCCTTTACCCAAGATGGAGCACATATTACAAAAGGTGACAGGAGCAGTCAGGATGTCTATGGTTGATGGATTTTCTGGATACAATCAGGTATTTGTTTTTCTATAAGACATGGAGAAGACGACCTTTACCACTCCTTGGGGGACATTTATGTACACCAAGATTCCCTTTGGTTTGATGAACGCAGGGGAAAATTTTCAGTGAGCTATGGACATAGAATTTATTGGAGAAAGGGATAAGTTTGTTGTTATCTATTTAGATGAAATAACTGTGTATTCCTAGTCTGATAAGGAAAACTGTGATCATTTAAGAAAAATTTTCTTGAAATGCAGAAAATTTGGCCTCTCTTTGAATCCGAAAAAATCATTGTTTGACATGAAAGAAGGAAAATTATTGGGGCATATCGTGTCAGCTAAAGGGGTAAGGATTGATTCCAACATGGTTGAGTCTATACAAACTTTGCCACTCCCTAGATCTAAAAAGGAGGTACAATCTTTTTTGGGAAAAATCAAATTTTTGAGAAGATTTGTGTCAAATTTTGTTGAGTTAGTTAAGTATATCACAACCATGCCGAGGAAGGATAGTGAAATCAAATGCACTGTTGAGGCCCATGATTCTTTTGATCAAATAAATAAAGCCTTGATAGAAGCCCCGATTCTTGTCAGCCCCAACTACTCCAAGGACTTTCTTATTTTTTCTTTTTCCTCTTTTGATACAGTAGAAACATTTCTATTGCAGAAGAATGTTGAAGGCTTAGAGAAACCCATTTCCTTTTTCAGTAGGGAATTGAGAGATGCAGAACCAAAGTATGACATTATGGAAAAACAAGCCTATGCATTGGTTAAATCTCTTAAGTCCTTCAGATTTTATTTCCTACATTCAAGAGTTATTGCTTATGTCCCATCAAATGCTTTAAAAGAAATTCTTATTCAGCCTAATATAGACAGAAAAAGAAGCAAGTGGATTACTAAACTACTTGAATTTAATTTGGAGATTAGGCCCACAAAATTTGTTGAAGGCCAGGGTTTGGCCAAGCTCTTGACTGAATCAAATTACTCATCATTGGGGGTGAATTGCATTCACTCATGTTCAGAAAATCAGCAGGCTTGATGACTAATAAAGGTCCTCAAATCATTTCTACATTGGAAAATTGTAGTTGGTACAAGGACATTATATTTTTTCTGCAAAATTTACATCCTCTAAGTGGTATGGAAAAGAACAAGGTGAGGGAATTAAAACTCAAATCAATAAAGTATTGCCTTGTTGATCAAATTTTGTATTGGAAGGATCCATTAGGAGTGCTTTTGAGTTGCCTAGACCCCCAAGAAGCCCGAAAGATTATGTCTGATTTTCATGACAGTTTATGTGGGGGGCATCATTATTGGAGAACCACGACATACAAGATCCTTAAAGCTGTGTACTTCTGGCCCAGTTTGTTCACTGATGTTTGTGCTAAGATCAGAGCCTATGCTAAGTGTCATAATTTATCCAGAAAGCAACATCTTAAGTCTTTGCCACTGAAACCTGTGGCAGCCTCAGGACCCTTCCAGCAGTGGGGCCTAGATTTTATCGAGGAAATTCATCCCGCTTCCAGTGGTCAACATAGATGCATCTTAACTGCTACATATTACTTTACTAAATGGATCGAAGTTATTCCTACAAGGAATGCTTCACATAAAGTGATCATTGGTTTCCTCAAAGACATCATAGCAAGGTTTGGGTGTCCTGACAGAATCGTCACTGATAATGCTGCATCATTCAAGGCTGAACCATTAATTCAGTTCTGTGAACAGTTTGGGATCACTTTGATTCATTCCACCCCTTACTATCCACAGGGAAACGAGCTTGCAGAACCCTCGAACAAAACCATTATAAAGATCATTAAAAAGTTGTAAGAGGATAACAAAAAGGCATGGGATTCGAAACTCAAATTTTCTCTATGGGTTGACAGAGTGACAGTGAAAAATTCCTTGGGACTTTCCCCTTTCCAGCTGTTATATGGAGTTGAGGCAGTGTTTCCTTCTCAGCCTGCCTTACTTGTGGAAAAATTCTTCAAAGATTATCAAGGGGAACCTGATCATATGATCAGAAGGATTTAGCATCTGGTTGAAGTGCAATAGACCTGGGAGCAGCTTGTAGACAAAGCAGTTGATCATCAACTGAAGATCAAGCATGCTTTCGACAAAAAGGTGAACAAAGAGGACTTTCAATTGGATGATCTGGTGCTCAAGTGGGATGCACTAAAGCAAGATAAAGGAAAGCATGATAAATTTGAAACTTTATGGATTGGTCCTTTCAAAATCTCTGAGGTATTCTCTAATAACAATTTCAAGTTGCAGAATATGGAGAATGAAGAGGTTTTTGGTGGCCCTGTCAATGGGCATTTCCTGAAAAAGTACTTTTCTTGAACCTTGAGTGGCTCTTCATGTCATTGTAAATATCATTCTCTTTTTATTTTTGTTTCAGTAACTTACCCCATAGCCCTAGGGTAAGGCACTATATCTACTCATTCTTGGCAGCCCACAGGGGGCATGCCATCCCCTGTGGAGCTAATGTTATCACACTAAATTGCCTTGGGTCTTTTAGTTTGTTTTCAATCTTTTTCAAGCTTTAGATTTTAATTTTTATTTTAAAGCCTCATCCCTTTAAATTTTTTGTTTGGTAGGATCCCTTTGATGATTAAATTTTTTGAGTCTTATCTCTAATTTGATCCTCAAATCGATTTTTGATCCTTGAACCATTTCTAGCTCATGTTTTATTTGGGTCCCCTTCATGACTTGTCCCTAGGTCGATCCCTCCCATTACTAAATTGATGTGACACACCTTCCTCCTCACTCATGACCTCATAGGCATAACTCAACGACCTCACTTACCTATCTAATCATGCTTTGTAGTGGATGCGCTGCCTACTCATCAAGAAGTTTTGTAGTTCCTATCACGTTCATCACACTTCCACCTCGAGCCATGATTTCCATGACTGATGTCATGTCCCTTGTTTTCAGTGCCATAAGTCGGTTAAATACACCTTCAAAGATCTTGCATTTGTGAGCTTTGGTAACGGTTTCTAATTTGAAAGACTCAATAGTGTTGCGTTGCGCAAATTTGTAAGTTCTGATCAGGTGACCACATGTCAACCAAATCCGATGCTGAGAAAGATTGCAGGGACGAGGTTTTCTCAAAGTTCATCCTAAGATTGTGTTGAATATCTCAACAGGTGTCCATTGCACAGGTATCTCATGTTACCTCCTATGCATATTAATTTTCAGAGGAAATTTGTGCTCGAGTTTTCATTTTGCTAATCTTTCATGGTAGTAAGGGATCCATATTTGCATGGTAACCTTGTTTTTCTCCTCTTCAGACCTATAAATCTCTTTGCCTGTATCTATGGTCTGATCACTTCTGTTTTCTTTAACTATTAAATTCGCGAGCTTGTAAATAGCCTATCCTCTGTGTATGCGTTGCACTACCCAAAGGCGCTTCTCAAACCAACTTTGTTTTCCTTGCTTCCTTTCACCTTGGGGTTTGGCATTTCACTCAATTGTAGAGGGCCAAATTCAGACAACCTCCTCACTTTTTACACTCCAAAATACCTGTACAATCCTAAGGGTTTAATTCCTAAAAATTCCATCTTGGCTTACTAGCATCAGTATGTCCAAAAGAGTTAGCCTTATCTATTTGAAGCCCTATTCAAAGACTTCCTGGTCATTACCATCCCTTAAACTTCTTAAAATCCCTCATTTTGAGCCATGGAGACTCCTTAATAGAGGAAGACACACATAGGTGGCAAGGTGGCCAGAACATAATTGATGGACATGCATATTTTTGATACAAAGCCCATAACAAGAGAGACCTTTCAAAGAGTAGGGTGCCTTTCTTTCTGTCAGAACATGTAGAGAGGTCATCCAGAGGTAGCAAGACAGTTTGCACTACAATTTGATGGAAAGAAAACCAAGGTTGGTGATTTGGAGTTTGAGGTTACTCAAGCCTCTATCTCAATAGCAACATGGATCCCCATTACAGGTGAAAGGTGGTTCAAAGCCATGGATTTGAGTTCATCCTATGAAAAATATATTTTTAAACTTGAATATCAAGCCAATGACTTGTCTAAAAGTATGCCAAGGAGTCAACTGATTGAACAATTTGATAGATTACTGAAGATCATACAAAGATATTTTACTTGTGAAGGGAGATTCAACACCTTGTACCAGTACAATATAAGGTTGTTGCTACATTTTACTGGTAAGGTTGAGATGAATGTTCCTTATTACTTGTTGAGGAGTATAGGTAAAATGTCAGACATGATACAGGCCAAATCTAAAGATGTGGATTCTAGAATTTTCCACTTTGGATTAATCAGAATGCTAGTCTCTGAGGAATTGGGTAAGAAATAGATTTCATGGGAACATTTTGTGGTTACCTATCATTTCAAGTTGGATCTAGCACCAACTCCTTAATCATAGAAGGCAAGTCCTTTTTAACCCACCAGTACTTCTAAAGAAGGGACCAATAGGAAGAGAAAGGGCAGAACCCCTATTCAAGTTCCAAAGATGAGAAAGCAGGTCATAGAGGCTGAGGAGGAAGTTTGTCCTTCTCCACACATATATTTTCACCACCTCCTCCACCAGGGTTAGAAGAGGTGCCTTCTTCTACCAAAGCTGCATCCAAGAAAGGGAAGAATCTCCTCTTTCCCTCTTCTCCTCCAGCAGTTGAAATCAAAGGTAAAATACCTTTCACAAGGTCATCAATTCCTAAGGAGGCTTTCAAAGAGAAGTCCTTACTTAATCCCCCTATTCAAAAGAGGAAGGGTAAGAGAATTGAAAATCCTGTGGAGGAAAAATCAGAAACCCTTATTCGGAGGAAGAAGGGTAAAGGTAGTTCTCAACCTACTAAAGGTAAACAAGAAACCCCTATACAAAAGGGTAAGGATAAAGGTACTAAAAGACCTTTGGAGAGTAAATATGAAACCCTTGAGAAAGGAATTGAGAAGCCCATGGAAATAAAATATGAAACCCATGTGCTGAGAAAGAACAAGAAAAATAAAGTCATCAAGGAAATTGATGAGGTAGACAAGACATTTCCCATGCAAGAGGACGAGGAGTCTGAGAAAAATCCTAGTGAGACTATACATGCCATTGTTCCTCTTGATAGTCAACCCTACAAAAGACTTATCACACAACTTAGATATGCAACAAAAGAAATAGCTCATCTTAAAGAAGAAGATAAGGTCAACTTGGCTCAGATGAAAGAGCTCATGGATGGCTACATTCACACCCTTGACTTGGCAAGATTTGCAGCAAGGAGGGACCAACCCCTTCATAGACAACTAATGAATCTCTACAGGCAGAATAGAGGCTTCCAATATCAGAACAAGAAGCTAAAGGTAGAGCTGAATCATTTTCAAGATGAGGTAGCCCAAAGAAATCTACAGGTGTTGGTTGAAGCTTCCATTGAATATGACAAACCAACAACTAAGGAGAGCACATCTACACCAAAGAATCCTGTCAATGCTAAGAAGAGGAAGTATGTTGTGTTAATTGAATATCCTCTTTCTACCAAAAAGAGTATGAGGTTAAGTGTCAAAATGAAAAAATAGATGGTAAGGGTAAGCCCCATTTTTGAGGCTGCATCTTTTTGGGAGGGTTAACCAATATGCAAATATTATCTTTTCCATCTATACAGGCTTCTAAGCGCTTAACTATTTGGGTTTTGGGTTTTTGCTAAGTGCTAGCTTCCCCATTGGTAGAAAGCACTAACTATTGTGCAGTCAAGGCTCTTGATTAAAATGATTTTGTCATCATGAAAAACGACAAATTACTCTGCACATGTTCAAGGATTGAAGGCACTGCATTTTTGTAATGCTACCCAAACCTACACACAGACGCAACGTAAGTGGCACTACCTAATATTTCATAGAGGGAAAATAATTGGCACAGAGGCGCAACATAGAGGCGCTACCTAATGGTGCTACCGAATATTTCACAGAGGGTAAAGGTTGGCACAGAGGTGCAACAAAGAGGCGCTACCTAATATTTCACAAAGAGAAGAGTTTGTACATATATGCAGCATAGTGACACTACCTACAGGCGCTACCTTTTCTCCTTGTAGTGCGCTACCCAGTTTTGCTACCCAAGGAAGCTGCCAATAAAGACTAGGGATCTAGGAGGACCGAGCTAACAACTTTTGGATAAATTGATGATGAAGAAGGATGGAGAAGCAACAACTTGCATCATGAAGACAATCACATGCTTGGAAAGACACATGGAAAACAAGGAGTAGTGTAGCAAAAGGGAATCAAATTAGTTTGAAATCCAGTTGGATTAGTCACCAACATTTTCCTATTTTATAGCATAGGTGGTTAGATCAAATAAATGTTTAGAGTTTTTTAAGGGAAGGAGGCCAGCTCGTACCTCCATTTGTTGCTTCCCTTTTGTTATGAATAGATAGATCATTTTCTTTAGTAGGTTCGGATGGTTGAGAAAGGCTCCCTTATACTGTGATATTTTGATGAAGTAATTGTGATCTAGTGATGTACTGGACTTGAGACTTTTTGACTAATAGAAATCAACTTATTTTTCAGTCTATTTGCTTCTGATGCTAAATGTTCATGATTTGGCTGATTCACATGAATGATTGTGGTGATGTTATGATGGATTTTTGATCATTATGTTATCATGATGTTTATTTAGCTTCCTTAGTTTCTCAGTTCAAGAAGATCCTGTGTTAAGAAGCTTTCCTCATGCTCTTTTTGACCTGATGTTTACAACAACCCCTACACTTCTCTCATTCAAGTCTTCCCTCTATTCATACCTATTTCCAAACTACTGATTGAAATTAGCCAAGACCTTAATTGTTGGTGTATACTAGCCTTGTTATCTGAGTTAGAACATTATCACTTGAGTCCTTTTCCATTTGGCCCTTTAAACACCCTTACATTCACTTATAACTTGATGGGTATTGGGCTTGCCTTCCATGCAATCTGAAGGTGACTCCTAGTGCTAACACATTTTTTATGGTGCTCCCATTAGCTAGGGGCCAAGAGACAAATTGATAGCATCATTATTTTTGACTCTATATCTATGTGAACTAAAAGGAGCATCCCCCCTCCCCAACGACCTCAACAATATTTCCAAACTAGATCCATTACCAACAGACAAAGATACCATCCAAGATTAAACAATGGTTTACCCCTTTCATACAACAACTTAGTGGACTTAGTGGACCATGAAATACTTGCATCATCATCATTATTTTATTTTAGCTTACAATCGAAGCGATTTTGATGGAAGTGTGAACAATGTTTTTGCACTCATGTTTATCTCATGACTTCCCTTGCTTCTTGTTGAATTCTTTGTTAACAACAACATGCATCTTTATGGACAGATATTTGTGAATTCACCAAGGTGGTATATATCCTTTTTCACGATGATATATCTGTTTGTAACACAAGAATCTAAGAGCAAGTTTGTTGTCACCCATATTGCCAGAGTGACAGAGACCTTGTTCAAGTAATGCATTGTTACTTCTATTACATTGCAATAGAAAAGTTGGTTTCATTGTAGTATCCTGAATTTTCTACATGTCTAAGGGCTTGGACAGTCACATTCTATCATAATTTAGAGGTTATTCTTTCATAGGTACATTTCGCCAGACTATGTGCCTGTACAGTATGGAGGTTTGAGCAAAGAGAATGATACAGTATTCTCTGTAGCAGATGGGGGAGTTTCAGAGATATTCATCAAAGCAAGGTTAAAACAAAATATCGACATCCTAGCCACAAAGATGCAATTATGTTGTATGTTTATTTAATATTGAATGTGAAGCACTAAAATGAGTATAAATGTCTCACACAAAATGTCTGTTGGCGTATTTGTTGAGCCCTATCTTCAATGTTGATAAACTCAAGGTTATGGATTCTAGACATGTCCCACAATCACTCTATAATAGGACTTGATAATGGATGAACAACTATAACAACAAACACCCTATAATAAGGCTCGATAATGGATGAACAACTATAACATTTTCTCGAGTAAGGAATTGAAGATTTTGGCACTTTAGAAACTATTGTCATCTTACATTTCTAGGACTATTAAATATAACTACATACCTACAAAATAACTTCCTTAAATATATGCACTAAGTTACTATCAATATTGCTTATAATTTGACCTGATCAGGCTGATGCATACCTTCCGAGTCAAGCTAAATGAAAAGGCAATGGAGGTAAATATAGGCATCAAGTTACTATTGATTTATGAGTATACTTTGAACATATAAGGTTGCTGCAGAAATCCCAAGCCTGACCCATCCCAACCCAATTATAGTGAGAACGTTGGTGCTTGACTACTATACCTAATAAGTATAGCTAAGCAATTAAAAAAAAAGGATTTATCAAATCCATTGAGACTGAAAAGACTTATTAATTGTACTAAAATTTTATCAATCGCAATTGTGATATCTTATTTTCAAGAGTGTTTTCCTCTTGCATGTCAAATTATATTTTATATGCTGTGAATTTGCATACCTCTGCTAAAGAAGGATGTGCATCAACTAGACAATTTCTTAAGGATCCCCTGAGAGTTGGAGTCTTTTAGAGTATGTATTGACTTTAGTTATGTTCTCATGTTGTCAATGACAGCCAATGGTGAAGAGAATGGTTGCTTGCACTTCATCCATGCTTGAGAATTGACAAGAGATGATGGCTCAGGAAGACTCTCATGGTAAATAAATCGATGTTCACAATGAGTTTAGAGCATTAACAATAGTCATCATATCTGTTAAGCCCTAATATTGGCCCATTACCCCTTAATTGGGGCATATTAGATTAGTAATGTTATTTTATTTATGTTGGCTTTAGGCCATTAGTTGTAAGTATACCTCCTAGTCTCCTATATATACCAAGGAGACATTTTCATTTTGAATCATCTTGTACTTGAACATTTAAGTGGGGTAAAAGTAGGTTGCCCCCTCGAAGAGGCTTATTATCTGAAATTATCTCTTTTTCAAGGCGTTGAGTACTTTTCCTGAGGTTTTTCTATGCTATATTGATGTTTTGGTTCTTAACATATAGTATCAGAGCTCAAGGTCTTGGGGTTTCACTGCTACATCTGAGACACATTGTACTTTTTGCTATAACTTTTTTTCTACAATGTTTCATAAGGAACGGCTTGGAGGGTATTTATCATACGGATCAAGGTACGTTGGGTTCAAAATTTATCTCCTGAGCCCTTATACTTTCAGAGATATAGCCTGTACAAGATAGGGTTCTGGAATCATCCTGAAATGAGTCTTTTCCGAATTTTCACTATAAATTTTTTTATGTAATGTTTCAAACCCTGAACTCCGATGGCCATTTACAGAAATTAGTGATTTATCTTTGGTAAAAATTTCAGCTTCTGGTTCATCTTAAATTTGTATATACACCCTGTGTAAGATAGGGTATCTGACTAGTCCTATTGGCTAGTCCCAAGAAGGTGTTCCAGGTAAAACAATCATAAATTCTTCCTAGAGTATCCAAATTGTGTGGGACTGGTTGCATTGGATCTTGGACAGTCTGTAGTATTTTGGGTGCAATTTTCAGAATTTTATATCAATTTTTTGGTGTGGGGCACACTATACAAGTGAGATCTCCTGGAAAGGAAAAAAATCAGCAAGTTGTGGGGAAGTTATCGTAAATTCCACTTGGCACATCCAATTTTGATCAGACCTATGGCATTGAAGAGAAGACAAATCAGAGAAATACATAAGATAAAGTTTCATACCCAGAAGGTCCAAAAATTGGGAGATGCAACAGAAGAAATATTGTCTAGCAGAAGCACCTCAAAATCAAGGTTCAAAAGTGATACTTGGCCAACATGCCACCCAAAAAGGGAACTTCTACACCAAATAAGCCTCCAGAAAATCCTACTTGGACTCTTGATGAAGGTGAAG
>ML785186.1:306805-333722 GCA_009831015.1 Picea engelmannii
TTACACCAATACACCACAATACACCATGCACAATATATGAGAAATAATCAATAGTTATTGTTCAAGGGAAGTAATGACTTCCAAAGGTAGCTACAGCTTCCAAATGTAAAGGGAGGGATAAACCTCCAAGAAGAATATACAATCCTCCAATATCAAGAGAGAGTTGAAATATCCATCCTTTCCCCTTCCTTCCACCCAATAATATATGAGAGATAATAAAACTTTACATTAAATCATCACATAGAACCTGATATCCTGAGACTTCTTCATTTCTGAAATTCTTCCATTCTTGGAGTACTCTAATCCTGTAGATAATATTAATCAATGCATTCAATGAAACTCCTCAAATTTTCACTCCTTGAATCCTCCCCAAAAAGAGGTTATAGAAAGAATGGTAGACTTTATTCAATTCTGGTCTATTCAGAAGACCCAACTTGTACAGCATGCCCTGTGCTCAATATTTAACATATGATTTTGAATCTAGCACAAAAGAAACTATAGTCTCTAATATTTCCAATGGAAGTGTTCCCACTTCATTTGGATTTTGTATGAAGAAGTTATGACTGTTTTACCCGGAACACCTGTTTATTGACTAGCTTCAGGACTGGTCACAAACCCTATCTTCTACAGAGTGTATCTCCATAATTATAGCAAATCAAGAGCTGAAATTTTTACCAGAGGTACCTTGATATGTCTTCTCAATACCATAGAGATTTCACCATCTGAAGAATTCTAGAAAAAAAGTTATAGAAAAAATGGTAAGATGACCTGAAAATAACATACCTTAGAACACATCACCAAAAGACTTCATCCTCCCTTGAAATCCGGCCTTATTTTCTTCTTATTACCTCTGAAATTAGACTTGTATCAAATGAATGTATAATGATGTTTATTTATACCATTTATGTCACTTCCTTTTAACATTAGGGTCGATCTGTCACTTTCTTATTTTGTAATTCTTTTCTTTAATTATCTTCAGGGCCTATTTGTACTTCCTTCTTCAATTCACTTTGTCATCTTCAAAAATTCATTTCTCCTCAACCATGAGGATCCACGTGATGTGCCACATACCACCAGAAACAACAAGATGTATACTATCCATCTATGGGTGTTATATCTTCATGTGCATTTTCCTTCATGTCCAAATACCTTCATCAATCTTGCAATCCAAAACTCATGACTAGGGTTGACATCAATGACAACAACCAATCTTCTGACAAAAATTATGCTAAACTTGGTCCTGAGTAAGCCACTTGCCTTGGTGCAAGAGTTGTATTGCTTGGACAACCCGATAAATTTGGATCCTCTGTTGTCGAGTTCCCTTAATCTAGGTGTCCCTAATTTTATTAATGAATGTCTTTTCCATGCAAACAGGGTTGAGCTCTATCAGTGTCAATTGCTCTACAATATTTTGTGTCCAATAATGATGGGAAGTATGGTTGAAGGAGGTCCACATTGAACACAAGGTGCATGCTAAGGAAAGGGGGAATATTTAGCTCAAAAACATTGTCACCCACAACCTTGGTGATGGTGTAAGGTCCATAACAAAGTGGACGAAAATTTTGATGGGGTCCTATAAGGCATTATTTTTGTAAATGCAACCAAACCTTGTCTCCCACCTGAAACTTGTGCAACACCCAGTGTTGATCATGGTGTTGTTTGTACTTAGCATTGGCTTTCTGTAAAATATCATGGACCTGTTTTCATATGTGTTGAATTCGTTCAATAAACTTGGTGGATTTGTCGACCTCAGATTGAGCATGACATGATTATGTCTGTGTGGATGCAAGGGGTAGCATGACATCAATGCGAAGCAATGGTTGAAACCCCAACCCCATATGAAAGGCACTTGTTGGCACAATGTCAGACCCAGGTTTAAACTCTAACAGTGCACCAACAAACCCTAACTATTGACCCTTTCGGCAACACCCGTGAAGTAGATGCAGTCTCACCCGAAGTAGCTATAGGGGGTTGCAGGACACATGTGTCTACAACCAAAGGGAATGAAAAGTGGATTCAAAGCAAAAACACACAACCATCTAGCTATCCTTTATCCTCCTTAAACCTACTGCACAAGTTATATTTCAGATCTAACACAATATCACAATACCAACATATCAAATGACAGAGAACACAACATCAATCACACATAACACAATATATACGTGGTTCACCCTCTCCCTAGGGATATGTCCATATAACTGTGATTTATGATATATTAATATGTAAGCATACAGTTCCTATCTATGCTCTTAGCTAGAAAATATTCTTTTCTTCTCTCTCTTTCTCTCCCCTCCCTGTGCACCCAGATGCGGGGTTGATCTTCGAACCCAGTTGAAGATCTTACAATACTAGAAGGATCTCACACTCAACACTTCTCTCTCACACAGTAATACTTACTCAATCATACGATAACAATGAACTCTCGACCAACCAAGCACCCACCCATCCTAGGTCCTTTAGACCTTTATTTATAAATTACAATATCTCTAGGACACCCTTAGGTTAATACCTAAGTGTCAAAACCCAAGATACCAAAACCCTAGGTGTCTAAAACCCTAGGTCAACTTGACCCACGTTTTTAGGGCTTCACCAACCTGTCTTTCCTTCCTTCCCATGCAGTGCTTCAAAGCATTTGTTGACATATTCTTTCACTTGTTGAGTTTTCCACAATCCCTCTTCCTTGATGATCTGTCATCCTCAATCTCCTCATCCAAAGAATTTATTTCTCTTACTTCGCTCCATCTTTTCTGCTCTTTTTCTCACTTCAACCCAGTATCAGTCACTGTGTCTTCTGCGCAGTTCACATTTTGTATTTTCTTCTTTATTATTCGCTTACTTCCATACCCAAGGGCCAACAGGCCCCCAACACTCACTTGTGACCCATCCTGAGCCACTTCAGATTTGATGCTTCTGTTTTACTTCGACTTCAGACTATGTAGGGAAGCCTGTGCTTTCAGCTCTATTCCTCCCTTCCTTCCTTGTGCATACTATCTTTTCTGTGGCTGGTACCCAGTTTCAACGGCACCTGGTACCTAGACCCTTTTCCTTTTTCTTGTACTGAGAGTTATGAGGCATCTGGTTGTCATAATACAATTTCAAATGGCTCCCATTCACTAATTCTTCCTTCCATTCTCCATTCAAGGTCTTAAACTATGCAACTCCTCCTTTTGTAACATAGGCAACCTCATATGGCCCAAGCCAATGCATTCTGAACTTTCCTGGATGCTTCATGAACTTACTGTCATATACCAATACCAGATCTCCTTGCTTGAAGGATTTCTTCTTGATGTGCCTATCATGGTAGGCCTTTTCATTTTCTTTCTGTACCTGTTGATGAAATCCTATGATAAATATGTCTTCTTCCAGATCGACCAACTACACAAGCCTCTCTTTCACAACGCTGGTGTCATCCATATATGTAAAGGCTGCAATTCTCAGACTAGGAACCAAATATTCCATGGGTACAATTGCTTCTAGAACATAGACCAATTTGAAGGGGGTCTGCATGGTCAGTTTCTTGCAAGTGGTTCTATAAGCCCATAATACTGCTGGTACTCTCAAATCCCAGTCATCCTTGTTCACGCTGCATATCTTCGTCAACATTGTCTCCAAGATCTTATTGAATGCTTCAACTGTCCCATTTTCTTGTGGATGGTAAGGTGTGTTCTTTTGATGATGAACTTCAAATTCCTGAGTCAAGGTTAATATTGTTAATAAAATGTGTGCCTTGATATATCATAAGGATTTTTGGGCATCCAAAACTAGCTATGATATCATCAAATATGAAGTGCGCAACTGTAGCTTCCCTACAGTCCTTAACTGCTCTTGCTTCGGCCCATCTGGTCAAATACTCTGTTGTAGTGATTATGTATCTAGCTCCCGTGTGTTTCCCTGGTGGGTTGATAGGTCCCAAGAAGTCAATGGCCCATTTCTTAAATGCCTATAACGTTAGTTGGGGCGCTAAAGGCATCTCGTCTCTTCTAGATGTCTTCCCAACTCTTTGGCATACATCACAGGATCTATAATAGTCCTTAGTATCTCTGTGTAGGGTAGGATACCAAAGGCCAACTCTAAGAACCTTCTGCCTTGTTGCTTTCCCTGCGTAGTCTCCTCCTGTAATGCCTTCATGTGCTTCTGCGAGGATCAATGGTCCCTCTACTTCCATAACACACCTTCTCAATATATCATCAGGTCCCATCTTGTATATTTGTCCAACTATAAGTGAAAACTCTGTGGAACACACTACCAACTATTTCTTTTGAATAATTGTATAGTTGCTAGGTGCCAATCATGTTGACAGGAACTACACTATCTTCACAAAGTGAACATCAACCTTCTTGATGGCCAGCAATTGTGCATTCGATAGTGTATCCTACAAACTAGTAGGCTCTTCTCCATGTTCCAACCTCGATAAGTGGTCATGACCTTTGTTCATTATCCTGGATTAACCACGATCTCGAAATCATATTCATGAAATAGTATAAGCCATATTCATATTCTCCCCCCCAACACTATATTGTTGACTAGGTATTTCAGCACAGAGTGATCAATATACATTTTAAAGCGTCCTCCCAACAAGTAGTGGCGAAACTTCTACAATGCATAGACCATGGCTAATCCTTCTCTCTCTGTGGTGGTGTAATTAATATCATCTATCAACAAATTCCTGGTAGAAAAGGCTAACAGGTGGTCAATGTATTATGTTCCTGTTTGTGCTAACACAACACCTAATGCAATAGAAGATGCATTGACATGCACGTGAAATTCCTTGCTCCAATATGGAAAAACGAGAATAGGCGTAGTAACCCTTTTTTGTTTCAGCGTGTCGAAGCTCTGGTGGCATTCTTTTGTCCAATGAAATTGATAGTATTTCTTCAAAATATTCTCCATGGGTGTTGTAATCTATGCATAGCCTTTAATGAACTTCCTGTAGTATCTAATATGTCCCAACGCAGTGCGCAGCTGTTTGAGTGAAGTAGGAGGGGGCAGATCAACTATAATGGAAATATTAGATGGATCTACCAATAGTCCTTTCTTGTATGCAATATGACCCAGAAGCACTCTGAAGGGTGAAAAGAAGATGCACTTCTTCAAGTTTAAGGAAATCTGACACTACCTGCACTTATCCAACATTAGTTTTAAACATTCAATATGATTTTGCAAAATGTTGAAAACAGTCCAATCATCAAAATATGTTTCTAGGAATTTATGTAAAAACTCCTTAAACGCTTCAACCACCACCCTGGAAAAGATGGCTGGAGAATTATTCAATCCAAATGGCATCATTCTATACTGGTAGGATCCCCATTCTGTTGCAAATGTGGTCTTATGGCGATCTTCCTTGGCAATCTGAATCTGATGGTATCCTGAAAATCCATCTGTAAAAGCATATACCTCCTATCCTTCTAAATTCTCTAGCACTTTGTCAGTGAATGGCATATGGAATTGGTCATGCAGACATGCATCATTCAGCTTCCTAAGATCTATGCAGATCCTGATCTCTCTTGTTTTCTTGTCTTGTACCACCATAGGGCTAATCTACTCTGACTCTTCAACAGGTTCTATGATTCCTGCTTCTAGCATTCTGTTGAGCTCAATTTTCACTCTCTCCTTATATTTAGGGTTCAATATGTAAGGTCTCTGTTTGATTGGCCTGGCATCAGGTTTCAAAGGGATCCTCATCTCTCCCATAGGCCCTTTAATTCCCTTCATATCAGTGAACTTGGTTGGAAACAAGTCCTGATATTCATGCAGTAATTCTGTGATCTTGTCAATAGTGGTAGCATCCCAATAATCTCCAACATTTGCAAGATTTGGTGTTTTTTATGTTCCAATGTTGACATTTTTTATCTTGATCGGTTGTCCAAAAAAAGGTAGTTCGACTCCTGGTCCTTTTACGTCTCTTTGGCCTTCTGTTTCTGTGATGTTCACATTCCTAGGATCATCGTCTTCAGCAACATTGATATTGTAACAGCCTTGCAACTTCTGAAGAGGCATAGTCCATTCATCCTCTTCTTGCCCCAAAGGGAGGCTAGGTGCCTCCTTGAACACTTTATGTCTTACAACTTGTAATGCTTGATCTACTATAGGATATTTCCTTTCAAACAAAAAGGTAGTTACAAAGTTCTGGGTCATACCTTCCCAATCTACAGTGATAAGGAACAATTCTGCTTGAAGATACCAGTTGATGGGATTTGTGTCCAGTGTGTTAATGAATTTGTGCACCCACTTCTCTTGAGGAATGCTACTCCAGGATTCCTTGCAACTTCACACATGGTCCTTCGGACAACTTCGACCTGTGTACCTAACTTCGCATCTTTCTACTTGCTCTGAAAATTGCGCTGTCATCAAAGTGCGACATTGTACCCAATCTGTAATATTGTTTTTGTGTGTCCCCCACCATATTGCTGGAGTTTCTTCCAAGGCCTCATTCATTTCCAAAAATATTTGTTGGGTTGGTACAATTTCTTCAAAGTCCAGTAAGAATTCTTCTAAATGATTCAGACCATCAAAGGTGGGTAAGTTACTTACTGTCGTGCCGATCCAGTGAACTTCTCTGGTCAATCTGGAGCATATCCTTGTAGATAATTCATACATTTTGTTCTGTCAGTTCTCCAATGCTTCTTCTAAATCTGATGAACATGCATTGTCACTTTTCCATCATAGGTTCCCATCTGCCATAGGATTAATCTAATCCTATTGTCTTGTTGTGGACTTGTAGATGTTTTCTAATTCATATGAGCGGTATTATTCTATGATGGGTTCTGTGTATCTATGAACTTCATCGGGATCCAAAGGTGCAATGACCCTAAGGCCATCTCTCTCAAATGTCATTCTTCTTTTCTTTAAATCAACCACAGTGTAATTATTGAAAGCCCAATCAATTCCTAATAGCACGGGGTAAGGAAAACTATCATCAACTATCTTAATCACCTCAAAGTCTGCAAACGTTCTTACTCCATCGATGTCCATAGGGACACACTCCAGTCTTCCAAAGGGGCTTACATCGTGCTGATTATCCATCCTAAGCATGATAGGGGAATAGATCAACTTAGGTTTTCCCATCAGTTCCCAGGTCTACTTCGTCATGACATTGAACTCCGACCCTAAGTCGACGACCACATAGTCTATATCGTACTCTCCAATTAGAGAATCAAAGTGTAGTTCTTTATTTGTCCATATATTCTTGGATAGTTGATGTACTTATTTATTCAACAAAGGATATACCCTTCCTATATCATATTGTCTAACCAAATTTTGTAGTTCTTGTATGGATTTTCCATCTTTAATCAACTTAATAAACGTATACAAGAAACTGACAAGTTTACTCACCTCTTTTCCTTCTCCGAGTGAAGTAGACTAATCAAATTCCAGAGGCATTCCATATTCTCTTACTTCTGGTCGAACCTTTGATGAAGAACCTTTGTCTCTCTCAAATTATTTTCTTGCCTCCTCAAATATCTGCTTCTCTTTCCTTGGGTCAAATTCTTGTGTCTTCTCTGTAGATTTCCTAACTCCTGATTCTTTTGTATTCTTTCCTTGGATCACTCTGTCTTCTCCTATAACAATGCCTCCTCGTGTGATAACAATGAATCTGGTATCTACTCCATGAGATTCTTCTTTGATTAGTTGTATTTGTTGATTTCCTCCTCATTTCTCCTGAAGCTTAGCCAACAATGTTGAACATTCCTCAATACCATACTCAAATGTGTTGCAGTAGCTGCAAGTGGTACAAGGGTTTTGACAGTCCCTTGCCAAGTGTCCCGACTATGCATAGTTATAACAGATGATCTATCCTCAACCTCGACCCATACCTCCTCCTCTTCCTCTTCCTCGGAATCCACCACGAGGGTTGAAGTTTCCTCTCCCGGGGGATTTATACTGTGCAGGGCTTCTTTCTTGTTGTACTTCGCCTTGAATTTTGTATATATCCATTGACCTTTCATGCATGAGATCGTAACCCCTACAATCCCTGTCATCATGTCCTACTGACTTACAGAATGTGCAATACAGATTTGTGGGTGTCTGGACATATTTTTGCAGATAGTAACATTCACTAGGGTGATGTCGATTTCTACATACCTCGCACCAGGGTAGGGTAACTTGCTTCAAGGGGCTTGGAGCTACCGAGGCCAAGTATTAATGGAATATGGGATAATGCTCCTTGTCATGACCTTTTGATTTGCATCTAGTGCACCAGATGTCTTCTCTTTTATATTTTCCCTTATCTTTCTTCATATCTTCGACCTATAGTGATAGAATAGTTAGTTGACTCAAGATTTGACTCATACCTGAGTTGGATTCTCCCATCGGGGCTGATTCTAATTTCATGGCGATCTCCAATGCCTCAGCCTGCGAAGTAATATTTTTTTGCATCAGAGGAACTCTGATGTGTGGAAAGAGGGAAACAATGAACCATTCTTTGTTCTGTTCATCTGGGATCTGGAAACTCAAGTGGCCCGTAAAGGTCTTAAACCTATGATAAAACTCCCACACAGGTTCATCTATTCTCTGCTTGATTTATTTTATTTATGTAATGCATTGCGAATCTGATTTAGGTTTATTGAATTTGGAAGTTAGCACAGTATTAATGGAATTCAACGGTTTAGGTGTAGCTCCTTGGACAAATTTCATGTACCAGCTCAATGTGCAATCTCTTAGGGTAGTGCTGAACTGAGCCCGTTTGACAGCTTCCTCGATGATATTCTTAATACTCCACACAGCCTCACATAGAAACCAGTGCTAATCAAGATTTCGGATCCATCTCCTCTAAAGGCGGGTAACCTCATCTCATCTGCCATAAATCTTCCTAGGTTTCCTAACTGAGTATGTGGTGGACTGCTAGTGACAGTGCTCCTAGCATTCTGATGACTTAGGTTACTCTGGTTACTTAACGTTGTTGAATTAACATGAAGAATAATAATACTTACTTCAATAGTCGACACAGTTCTTGAAGTTTTTGGCTCTTCTTGGCAAGTTTCCTCTGTCCTAGAGGATTCTAAATGCTCTTCGTCTGTCAGATCTGCCTCTTCGTCTGTCAGGATGTAGTTCTGCTTAAACAAGTTCGCAAGGTGAACTTCTTTGAATACTTTCCCACTGCGCGTATATCCAGCCTCTGTGTCACTCTCGCTGTCTGAATTTTTGAACATTTATCTCTTCCGATCTGACTGATTACTGTATCTTCAAGATGTTCTTCTCACACAATAGTATCTTGATATTCAACTTCAGAAAATGTAAAAAATTTCATCTAGGTCCCTTAAAGAAATATCTCTCTGCTTGGCTATACGATTCCACTTTGTCAACAACAAACTTAGTGATATACCCTCCAATGGTGATATCAAACCAATGATCTACTTCTCTTGACACGGTGTTATCAACTCTCTTGACCTTCTTGATCAACGTCGACGTCCAAACCATAGGTGGTCTGAGTTTGACTTCGAATTGGGTATTTTCTAACCTAGCTAGCCACTCATATAGCTCCTGATGGATTCCTCCAAAGAAAATCTCGTGTATATCAGTAAAGATATATCTTCCCAACCAATCCTCTGTACTAAGATAAGGGTTCTTGTTCTGGGCTTCAGTGAAGTCCTTTTCTTGATCTTCTATCCACTTCTGAATCTTTGTCTTCGATGGAAACCACCTTGACATTCCCTCAAGAAGATTCTGGTCCTGGCAACGGAACCATTTGTTGGCATAGGGGAAAACCCAGGGTTCAACTCTAAAAGTGAACCGACAAACCTTAACTATTGGCCCTTTCGGCAACACCTGTGAAGCAGATGCAGTCTAACCCGAAGTAGCTATAGGGGGTTGCAAGACACAGGTGTCTACAACTAGAGGGAATGCAAAGTGAATTCAAAGCAACAACACATAACCATCTATTTATCCTTTATCTTCCTTAAACCTACTATGCAAGTTATATTTCAGATCTAACACAATATCACAATAGCAACATATAAAATGACAGAGAACACAACATCAATCACACATAACACAAGATATATGTGGTTCACCCTCTCCCTAGGGATACGTCCATAGAACTGTGATTTATGATATATTAAGATGGAAGCATACAGTTCTTATATGTTCTCTTAGCTAGAAGATCTTCTCTTCTTCTCTCTCTTTCTCTCCCCTCCCTATGCACCCAGCTGCAGGGTTGATCTTCGCACCCTGCTGAAGATATTACAATGCTAGAAGGCTCTTGCACTCAACACTTCTCTCTCACACAGTGGTACTCACTCAATCATACAATAACAATGAACTCTCGACCAAACTAGCACCCACCCATCCCAAGTCCTTTAGACCTTTATTTATACATTACAATATCTCTCAGACACCCTTAGGTTAATAACTAAGTGTCAAAACCCTAGATACCAAAACCCTAGGTGTTTAAAACCCTAGGTCAACTTGACCCGCATTTTCAGGGCTTTGCCAACCTGTCTTTCTTTCCTTCGTGCACAGTGCTTCAAAGAATCTGTTGACATATTATTTCTCTTGCTGAGTTTTCCATGATCCCTCTTCCATGATGATCTATAATTCTCGATCTCCTCGTCCAACAACTTTCTTTCTGTTACTTCACTCCGTCTTTTCTTCTCTTTTTCTCACTTCGAACCAGTATCAATCACTATGTCTTCTGCGTAGTTCGCATTTCATCTTTTTTTCTTTATTCTTCGCTTACTTCCATACCTAAGGGCCAACAACACTGTGGCTAGTTGAGCTTTGAAGGGTTATGTTGTAACTGTGTTGAACATAAGGGAGACTCTCATCCCATGTGCATAGATGTTTGGAGTTGTACATGCGCAAGATATGCATGATCATTCTGTTGATGACCTCTACCTAGCCATCAGTTTGGGGGTGGAAGGTGGTGGATTTGTTGAGCTTGGTGTCCAACAGAGACCAGAGTTTGGACCAAAATGTTTTGAGGAATGTATTGTCCCTATTTGATATGATGGTTTGTGGTATTCTGAAGTGTACCCACACTTGTTCAAAGAAGAGATTGGCAGTGTGGCATCCACTATGATATTCTTCATGTAGGTTGTGAGGATGGTCATCTTATAAAACTGATCAACCACCACAAAAACACAATCATTTCCCTACTTGGTTGAAGGAAGACCCGACATTGTTATGGGAAAAACGATCACAAGGATCTCACTGACTGGATCAATAACATCTCCTTAGGATAAGCCTAGATATCCTAGATAGGAGGGGGTAGACTTCTAAGGGTTTTTCTAGATCTAGATTCAAGGATATAGATTCCTTACAATCCTATAGAAAGGAGAATATATGCATACCTTTCAAGAGGTGTTCCTTCGTGTTAGCACTAGAAGTCACACCTAGATTGTTCTAGGTGTAAGCTTAGTACCCATCAAAATTTAAATAAAAAAAATTTCAATGTGTGGCAGATGGGTGTGACACTCAATT
Organism: Picea engelmannii; assembly: GCA_009831015.1. Classification (NCBI taxonomy): domain Eukaryota; kingdom Viridiplantae; phylum Streptophyta; class Pinopsida; order Pinales; family Pinaceae; genus Picea; species Picea engelmannii. The sequence continues at coordinate 318,227 of ML785186.1, forward strand.
TATAATATCAACACAAAACCTCCATGAAATATACACCAGCAAGCAAGGCTTTCAATAGCTTCAAATCAATGTTTAGAGATATCAATTAGAAGATAGAAGAATTAGAAAGGAAAATTCCATACATGCATCAAGTTACACAAAGTAGTTCTGAAACAAATATAGAAGAAATCTCATTGCATAAGAACCTCCTAATCAATAAGAGAGAACACTTTGATTATACTTGCATGAATTACCAACAATAAATCATTTACTGTAGTAAGGAACAAGCATAATGATGAATCCTTCACCAACAACTAACATCAACGTGAGATAGAAATAGATGTGACAGTTGGAAAGGATAATGATCATTCACTATTAAAGATTCTTGAATCTGATACATACATTAGGAAACTCTGTTACATTTTGAAACTAAAGATAAGATTCTCATTGTCTAACCATTCAAACTCCTCATAGAGTTACAATGCATCTTAAATAACAAAACATCCAAAAATATATCTAAAATTCACCACCTAGATTCTACATGGGATTCTATGCCTAAGAGAGGTGTGACACTATGTGCACAACATAAATGTAACAAGAATGCTATATTCTAGGAAAATGTTCGCATCATTAATGCAACTGCTGTCAATTTGATGCATGTGGCTTTACTGCAGGCAGATCCTTGAGGCAGGTGGCCCTTGATGTGAAATTGATCTTTAAAGAGCTTATCTGAACTCAACTTAACACCTGGCAGTCCTCATCAACTCAAAATCTTCATGACACCCAGTTCACAGCACCTACGCTACAAACTGTCCTAAAAAAACCAGTTTGCAGAGCCTTTGACATCACGCACTGCAAAATTTCCTGTAGGTGTTTTTTTACATCCAAAATGATTTCAACCTTTTTAAAACTTGCACAAAAAATTGGGAAACCCTTCCAAATCCTGCTACAATATTTTGAAACATGAAGTAACCTTTGGAGAAGCCATATGAATATGGTAACCTCAACTTAAGACAAAAATCATTACTTAGGTTATAAGTATGTGCAAAAAAGTAAACCATGGAAAAAATTGATGTTGATGTAAAAATAATATCCTGTATTCATCTTTTCCTGGTGCTTTTTCTGGTAGCCACATGAGCTAACATGTCCAAATTCATTTTTTCTACCTGCTCCTTGAAGGGTTGCAATTATGCTTTCAACCTCCTGGATTTAGCTTGGAATTTCTCTTCTATCTATACACATTCTTAAGTTTCCTATGAAGGGGTAGAGAATTCTTAGCCAAGTATCTTAAGTTATCAATAGTCTTCTCATATAAATCTAACATATCCTTCAGCTTAATTTGGGCCTCGAGATTTTCCTTCTTCAATTTGTCATTTTTAGCTCTTGTATCCTTAAGTTGTCTCTTGAGTCTTTTGAAAGTAATATTACTTTCATGAAAAGGAGTGTTGATATCAATAATCTCTATTGGCTGCTTGGAAGGTTGAGATTTATCCTTTTGTTGAGCTGGGGCTTCTATTGTACCTTCTTCCAAAGGAATATGTTGCTTATTTGTTTATCTGGTGAAAGGTCTTCTAGGCTTTACTGTTTCTGCAACAATGGGTGGGGAAAGACAATTTTTTTACCCTTTAGAATCCTTATTTTACTTGATGATATCTCCATAGGTGTAGGTTCTGCCACAGGAGAAACTTATCTATCAGGAGGTTGTGAGGGACCGCCTTCAACTATTTTATCAGTAATATGAATGGATTTATCACTTCTGGTCATATTCCTCTTTTTGATTGACTATGAGTGCACAATCTTCTTATAAAGAGTAGGTGTTTGTATTTTGGACTATGGTATGTGAGAAACATCTGGCTGAAAACCTGATGCAACTAGGAAAACCTCCCAGTCAGTATTAGTGTTCTTCATCTCTTCCAATACTAGCATCTTGATTAAACCAGAGTGAAAAACACTGGTATCCACTTGCTTAGATTTAGCTTGGACTTTATCTGACATCTTTCCAATACTTCTGAAAAGATAAAATGGAATGTTCATAGACTCTTTCCCAGTAAAGTGTAATAGCAATCATATATTGTATTGATAAACCATATTGAACATTCCTTCACAAGTGAAGTACCTCTGAATAAATCTGAGCATTTTGTCAAAATACTCCAGTATGTGACTTCTTGGCACTCCCTTGGATAGGTTGTCTCCTTGATATTTAGGTTTTAGGAATTCGTTGGAGAAACTAGAGTTCAAAGAAATGTCTTTAAACCAATTTTCACCACAATCAGGTATCTTTGTGGCTATAGAAATAGACTGCTCAGAGACTTCAAACTCTAGTTCCCCCACCTTATTCTTTGTCCCACTGAAATTTAGTGCAAATTGTTTAGCTACCTTAGGATGTCCTCTTTTCATTTTCTCAAAAAAAATCAAGCAACCCACTCTCTGGAATGCTTCCTTGAAAAATGGTTCAGAATTTATAAGTTGCATGTCAGGTGGCTCAACCCTGGAAATATCTCCCTCTTTGGGAACCTTCTTACCTTTTTGACTGTCCATGATAGTTGTTTAGAAAACCTCCTTTACCCTCTTATAACAATTTGTTATTAGATGTATGATAAAAATAGGAAAATTAGAGTTTTTGATATAAATTGCAGAATTTAGGGTTTACTTGAATAAGATATTCATGCACAACAACAGTGTGAGGATGAACAGGCTGCAAGTAGGATATGGGAAGAAAAGAACAAAATCCCAAATTGGATGAGGCTGCAGTTAGGAAAAATTTGTATCAACTTTGTGTAAAACAGAGGATTCATAGCGCATGATTGAGTTTGCAATGCATAGTTTTGGACTAGGTTTTAATGAAAGGTTTGCAAAACTTCACAGGTATGAAGAGGAAAATGAATTTGAAAAGTTAAAATCTCGGACCTAATTGAAGCACATTCAAGGAGGGTTTGGTCTAGTCAGAAAATAGAGGGTTCAAAGTGCCTTAAACACATACAGTTTGTAGAATCATCAAAACATGTAGTGGATAAGGTCATTGTTGCAAGAAGTAGCTAGAAATTGATAGTTTTGGTATAAAGTAATAAACTTGAAAATTGTCAAGGTTTAGGATACCAATATTGTAGGATTTGATTAGTGCAAATAGTTTTCAATGTAGGTAATATGAAACATTTTTCAGCATAGAAAAATGACAGCAATTGTATCTGGTACAATCAACCTTCAGATAACGCACAATCACAAAAAGAGGTACTTGATAAATCCGTAAGTGCGGACACAAACCGATCTCCCTAGATCCACCTGGTATCTAGAACAAAACAGGACAGAATAATACACTTTCCCTAGATCTATCCTATTGAATGAACTGAGAGATAAGGGCTATGGACATACTTTATGAACGCTTTCCTTAGATCTTTGTTGTTTCAAGCTTCGCTTCAATGCTCTCGTCCCGTCCATATCACAACAAAACGAACCAATCGAAGTAAAGACAAGTTAAGATATTCAATGACTAGTCTATACATATGATCAAGGAATTATGTAATAAAGTGACATCATCTTTATGGGAAAGGGGCATATTACTGTATCGAATTAATTGAAAGTGAAACTTACAACCTGAGCCTTGATGTCATAGGTCTCCTTTCGATGGCTTCTAGCTCTGACACACACACTTGCTCATGCATGAAGAAAATCAACCACATGTGATGACCTTGTTGTTGTCTCTTGCTGCTGTAGCATCAGTCCTCCATACAATCTTGCACTAATTCTCTAATCAAAATCTTGCTAACTTGCTGCTAACTGAGCTTAACCCTTTCCATGAGAAATCTCCTCAATATATAGGAAGAGATAGATTAGTTACTTGGATAGGGAATGATCCCAAGATATCTGGAATGCCAGCACCTGAATAACCATTCGAAAGCCAACTCATCCTTCTAGAAGATTCCCTTCTAGAAGGTTCGAGATCTTTATCTTTTTCCCCTTTAAGAGCATGTTCGCACCCTAACCATGAGTACAGTGCGAGAAGTTCTCACCCCAGCTTAAGGTGGCCTGCGGGAATCAAGCATTCTCGCAGGAGAATATATAAGTAGCCTGCGAACATGTTTCAAAATGTGATTTCAGGAAGAAGACAACTGTAACTTTTCTTAGGAAAGTATTCTTGGTAAATAGCTTGATCTCCCATCATCCTGATATCATCATGAAATCATCACAATGACCAAATTTGTGGATAATAGAATGCCCCCCAAAGTCTGAGAGTGGAACCAGTGACGGTCGATAGACTTTGTAAGTTGCATGTGTGTGTCAAGAACCAAAAGCACATCTAATCAGAGACCTGCAAACATCCAAGCATCAACAGAATATCATGTATATTAATTATGAGGTAGGCATTCCCATACTCAGATCATAGATTGATGACAATCATAAACCAAGGTCATGGCCACCAATCATACACTGTGGATCCATGCCGTCATTATATAGCACAACCACCTGAATACACTGTGGATCTGTGCGACAAATTTTTAGTCAAGACGACATAGCCATGAATCATACACAGTGGATCTATGTGTCGCAAATTATACATACTCCATCGTAACCTGGATCACAAAGACAATATCCAGGGTCTTCAATCTCGTCACCCAAAGTACGAATCTGTCCATGTGATTACATGTGTCGAAGTCGAACATGGTAGAAACCACTTGATTACCAACCATTGATGTATACCGTTAACAAGTGCGAGGGAAATCACCATTAATGCTAATGACTCCCAAGGTACTATAGTACAATCCGTCGACTGTGAATAAATGAGTTGATGTCGAACACTCAACGGAATCTCTCGATCAGGGGTCAATGATGCAAACCCACTGTCGAAAGCGAGAAACTTGCCATTGAGGCATGCAAGGTTCAAGGTACTAAATAATTTCTAAGTCTTAATTCTGGATAATGTGTTGAAGTCGATAGAACAAGACTCATCACAGGAGGGCCTTAATGTATCCCACATCAGTGACACGAAATGAGTAACAGAGTTTGAAAATGAAACAAAGCATGAGACAATTTGACTTTGGACACAGGGAAGGCCGACACGGAATGGAAAGATAACTGCATATGGTCGACTCAAAAGAGGTTTGGACTGCTCTTGAACATATGGACGACACAACCAATGATTTGGTAGCATTGACTCAAAGACAACACATGGAAAATACCTTGTTATTGAATCGACTGAGACAAATGGATTTCCCAAACCGGCTTCAAATGATGAATAGGGGGTGTCATGTTCAAGAGTGACACTTACTGCCAATTAACACAAAGACGAAACATATCCCTTTCCCAAATTTTCCCCCACCATTTCTGGAAAGTACCTCTTTATTTTTACGCAAGCTTGAAGAGGATCACATATGCTTGTTGATATAAGCTCATCCTTCGGACGAGTCCCTCGGAGTATTTTTAACGAACCCTAAGAAGGAGTGGTTTGGTCCCATCACGGGTCAGTCAATGTTTGTTTAACGATTCCAGAGATAGAAAACTCGAAGGTTTTTCAGGATTATAGAGTTTGGAAAAACACTCAAAAGAGAACTCTCTCAATTCGTTTTTCGTACAATAGTCCAATGAGACCGAAAAAGGGTTAAACTATCGCTCGAAGGACGTGTAACTTCAAATACTTTAATGAGTGTGAAAAGAGCAAGATCACTCGGCAATCTTTTCATATTTAGGGAGTCGTGAAAAGAGCTTAAAGTTAACTCCAGGGAGGTTCCTTTTTCGTGTAACCACATCGAGCCCGGAAAAGAGATAAAACAACGCTCGATCACGTTCTAGGTTTTTTCGCAAGTGCAAGAATGGATAAAAGGCACTTGAGGTTTTAGATCAAAACCATAAGAAACAAACAAAAACACATCATATTTCAAAAGTTTTTTGTCCATAATCATCTGCATTGGGTACCTGCAAGTCATGTTACTCACTTCTATATTAGTAATTAGGGTAAAATAGTGAATAAACATGAAAAAACCCACTTTTATCATGGTAAAAAGTAAATAAAACAATTTTACAATTCATTTTTACCATATTGTTTTACCCATTTACCATTGTAGTGCAAAAAACTTCAATTTTACCTCCGATCTTCATCGTCGATTTTCGGGAGCTTCGGGGCATCATTCCACAAACCGTCTGGATCAGATTGGTAAGTTCTCAATTCTCTAGCTTTTCATGGTTTAATTTCATGATTTTAGTGGCTAAATTTCAAGTTTTGAGTTAGTTTTTGAAACCCTATGCGTGAATGAGGATTCTCGCAGGCTGCCCATACGGGGCCTGCGAGAAGTCTTCATTCCCACAGGTGGGCTTGAGCTATAGTGCGAGAAGTTCGCACTGTGCGCTATAAGCCACCTGCAAACAGCGCAGAGCCCAAATTTTTTTATAATATTTAGCCAATAAAACCAATTTTTCTCATGTTTTAGATCATTAAGTATCTTTACATGGTTGCCATGCAGGTTAATAACCATCACAATGGTGCTCGAATGGAGAGAAAGGGAACACGAGGATGATAATGCAACTGCCAAAAATAACCCTCAAACCATTGCCACTTTAAGAGATTGCGGTCTCCTAAAGTATTTCCGCATACCGGGCATGAGAGCCCAAGTTCGATTGTTAGAACATTTAGTCCAGATGTGGGATCCAGATCAGCAGGTTTTTAATGTCGGTGCTCACACATTGACGATTGATATTGAGGATATCTATTTCCTGACTGGGTTGTCAAGATGGGGTTCTTATGTCAGTTTGACTGGTAACCGGAGGGGTGGTATGAAAATGAGTGAGTATTGCCGAGAGTATTATGTGCTAGAGGCTGAACGACAAAAAGGAAAAGTGGCCATTTGGGGAGTGACTGATATAACTCTCCGTACCATTCTCTTCACTATAGCTCAGATGGCAGGAAGTGCTACCCCGCATATGGCTCTACAGAGCTATTTTCAGTATGCCCTCGAGTGTGTCGAGCCCTGGGTCTTCAACTAGGCTGATGCAGTGTTATGCAACCTCAAGAAACAACTGTCCAAATGCAGGCGTGGAAATCTAAAGCAGTTTGGTTATGGATCGCTGCTAGTGTCCTTCTTCTGTGAGAGGGTTCCCATGTATAGGCTTCAGGCTGATTGGCACTTTCCGGGTCCCATGGATCCTCGGATGTTACGATGGTTCCAACTCATGGCTAGACATGTGATAGGACCGATCGTCAGGTATGACGATCACTTCTTTGACTGGCTCCAAGGCCAGGTTTTGATGATAGAGGATTATGCGTATGATGGCTTGGACTTTCGCGGTGATCCTGACCTTGCCCTTCCTGAAGACACACAGTGGGGAGATATTGGTAAGAAGTACGCTAACGTTTATCTTTTTAGATGTTTTTGTATTTTCATCGTATTAAATGTTTTTGGTTTTTATAGAATCATCCAAAGACTAACACCAAAATTTTATTGATAACACAGACGTTGGGGCATATAGACCAGCTGGTAGTTCTCCTGTTCAGCGTCGAGGAGAGGTAGCAGTTGCAGTCCCCCAGTATTCCAAGGACTATCTGACAGTGGAGCAAAACTTAGAGGGCCTGATGGTCGATGTTCCAGATATGCCTCTGGAGGAGATCCCACGACGCGATCAACGTCACACCATGGGAGTCTCTGCCTCTATGGGTCGCTTTCTCCGCAAATTTGCTAGGACCTTAGCGTGCTATCATGAACATCATTATTGATGTCACTTTTTAGAAGCCAGGAGCTTCAGTTTTTGATATTTTGGTCTTCGGACACATTTTGTAAAAACAAACTTTGATCGTTATATATACATGGGTTCTACCGGCTTACTTTACATTGCGTACATTTTAATGTGTTTGATTTAATAAGTGATTTAAATGCCTGTCCAATACATAATTAGCTAAAGCGTCTGTCAATGTATTAAGACTTCTCGGAATGTGTTGATATTCTATGTAATCAAAATGTCTTTCCAAGAGGCGAATCCGCAAATATATCCTTAATAAAGTAGGACTTCAAATAGAATATACATTACTGAGTTGTAGTACTACCAACTGTGAGTCAAGTCGAACAACCAAATGATGAATTCCGAGAGCGATAACATCAACGAGTAATTCAACCACGACGCTATACTCTGCGATGTTGTTGGTTGCTCGGCCAAGACATATGCCTCGTAGAGATATGAGTTCATTTTTCGGGGCATAGATTGCCCAAGTAGCAGAAGCTAGGTTCCGGGTACTACGGCTAGCACCGTCGGCGAAGCCAATATAAGGTAGAGAATACTCCAACATCTGGCAATCAAACACAACATCACGTAAGGGTAGAGACCAGATAACGTCAAAAGCAAATCTAAAGTAACACACTCACGCAGTATGATACATAAAATACAAGTACTCATGCATAAATGACTTATGCGTAGTACTTCTTTAAGTATAACCCATTCCTGGGTTCACTCAAAGGCACACCATCATAATCAACTAGTTCATATGCTCATTTTTCCAACACTCTGCTAACAATGTAAGGCCCACGCCACATTGGTTCGAATTTCCCAGCTCCTAGGACATCTTTATCTTGTTCATATAGAAGAACAAGATCTCCTTTAGAGAAGACACGAGGTTTGACATGCTTGTCGTACTGTGCCTTAACACGTTTCTTCTGGGCTTCTATTACAAGAGTAGCGTCACGGTGAGTCTCATCTAATCGCATCAAATACAACAGACGTTCCTCTTCGGCAGAAGTATTAGGTAAGAGCTCTACAACTAGCTTCAAAGACGGGATTTCACATTCTATTGGTAGAATGGATTCCATGCCATAAACTAATCGAAAAGGCGTGAATCCTGTGGCAGACTTAACAGATGTACGATATGCCCACAATGCCGAAAATAACATTGTGTGCCAGCTGGTTTTATGGATTCCTATCATCCGTTGAACCATAGTTATAAGAACCTTATTGATGGCTTCGACCTGGCCATTGGCCTGTGGATAATAGGGTGTTGAGCTATCATGACGAAGGCCCAACTTCTCTGTAAGTTCAGACATCATGTTATTTCTAAAATGACCACCGTGATCGGTAAAAATAGCCTGAGGAACACCAAAATGAGTGATGACATGGTTGAAAAGGAATAAGGCTGCAGTCTTCCCAGTATTGTCGAATGTCGGCATCACCTCAGCCCACTTTGTGAAATAATCAACAGCTACAATAATGTAACCATGCCCCCCGGCCGAGTGAGGGTGACATGTCATGAAATCAATGCCCCATTTAGAAAAAGGACCTACTGAGACTACAGGATGGAGGGGAGCAGGATGCGATCGAATCTTCTGATTATAGGTTTGGCAGGCATGACACTTCTGGACAACAATAATGCAGTCAGTGAATAGGGAAGGCCAAAAGTAACGTGCACGTAATATCTTCTGGGCAGTAGCATACCCAGACATATGACCACCACATGCTCTAGAATGGCATTCATTCAAATCTTTCTCAGCTTCGTCAAAATTCAAACAACGCCGAAAGACAGATTCAATGCCTCGACGGTAAAGAGTATCACCGAGGATGATATAATGACGTGCTTGATAACGTACACGACGTCGTTCATTACTGGACAAATTAGGACGGAAAGTTTGAGTTTGGAGATATATAATGATATCTCCGTACCAAATATCGTAGGTACTGATAAGGAAAAGTGACTCGTTAGGTAACGAATCGACTGCTACCTTTTCCGTGGCAGTGTGGGGGAAATCACAAATTAACTCAGCGAAAACTAGAGATTTCTTCGACGTGGCACGATCAAATTCCAAATCGAACTCCTGGAGAATAACAATCCACTTGGAGTACTTGCCCCCCAGTAATTGACGTGTCAATATGTGTTGCATGGGGTTACAGTGTGAAATCACTGTAGTCTTCCTGGAGAGAATGTAATGACGGAAACGTTGGATTGCTTGAACAACAGCCAAGGCCAGCTTCTCAGCATGTTGGTACTTGATTTTCGTGGATGATAAACTTCTACTCAAGTAATATATAACATGTTCATCGTGGTTATCATCCTCTTGAACGAGGACCATGCCGATAGTATACTCGGACGCAGCTAGATAAAGAAAGTAATCTCGACTATAATCTTGAGGGAAAAGAAGAGGAGCTTTGGTGAGGGACAATTTTAAAGCTTCAAAGGCGTTGTTAGCAACTTTATCCCAGACAAACTCTGAACCTTTCTTTAGAAGACGTGTGAAACCACGAGTAATTTCGGTGTAATTCTGGATGAACCGACGAAGAAAGTTTGCTTTCCCCTGCAAACTTTGTAACTGACGCAAAGAAGAAGGAGGAGGGAGATTAAGAATTGCCTCGACCTTGATAGGATCTACCCGGATCCCATGGCGTGAAACAATGAAACCAAGGAGACGTCCCGATTCTATGCAAAAAACACACTTATGAGGATTCAGGCGAATGCGATAGAATCGGCAACGAACAAAAATTGCTCGGAGATGGCTAGGGTGATCGACTCGACGTAAAGAATGAGCCGACAAATCGTCCAAATAAGGTTGAACAATATGCTTGATATCGTGAAATGCGTAAGACATAGCACGTTGGAACGTAGAACCTGCGTTCTTCAGACCGAAGGGAAGTTTTCTGTAGGCGAAAGTACCCCAAGGACAAATAAAAGTCGTTTTATGTTGGTCCTCAGGAGCGATATTGATTTTATTATAGCCGGAAAATCCAGCCATGAGGGAAAAAATTTCACTGCCAGCACAGTCATCGACAATTTGGTCAATGAAAGGGGTTGGAAAATTGTCCTTTGGACAAGCTTTGTTGATATCTCGATAATCAACACAAACGCGTATACTACCACCCTTTTTATCAATCGGTACGGGGTTGGAAACCCATTCTGTCAATGCCACAGGGTAAATGAAACCGACTTTAAGAATTTTTTCAACTTCAAGTTTAATGGTTGCCGCTTTACGTGGATGGACAAGATGGAGGCGCTGTCGGACTGGTTTAGCTCCATGGTATGTCTTATTCTCGTGAACAACGATAGTAGGGTCAATACCCGGCATCTCTTCGTAACTCCACGCAAAGATATCACGAAATTCTTTAAACAAGGAAGTATAAGTGACAATTTCTTCGGGAGAACACGAAGCTCCAATATGAACATTCTCGACTATCCCGGGTTTCACTGAAATATCTATGGGCATCGTGGGTGAAATTTTACTGAGGTTCCCTTCTACAAACACATCGCGTGTGGATTGGGAAACCGTGGATATAACAACAACGGTCGACGGAGTCGAGATCCGCTGATAATTCTCAAGAGTCTGTTGTTCCAGGAACAAGATGGAATGATGATGCCCATCGTCCCAAGGGGTGTCTTCCATGACAGACATGATCATCTCGTCAGTGGGAAAGATGACACGGAAAGGATCAGGAGACAACTCGTCAAAAGAAGAAGTAGTAAGGGTTGCCGATTGAATGGCTTGATAAGCGGACTCAACTGGACTTAACGGCATAACGTTGTCGAAACGAACATGATCTCCAGGATCAGGGACTATCCAAGGGTCAGCAGACACAGAAAGTTCATGAGGTACAGTAGAGATCATATTAATAGAAGCAATAAATGGGCGAGGAAGATCGGGTGGTGGAGGTATGGGGAAAGTACCCATTAGTGAAGAGCCTTTTAAAAGACCGACCCCGACATTCTCGTAACCCGGTGGGGTTTTAGCGATGAAAGGCACGTTTCCAATGTGAGTATCAGCATTAAAAAAGGCAAGTTGATCGACCGTAACCACTTTTCCTTGGTGAGGAAATCGTACGACACGGAAAAGGGTTGACACGACAACACGCATAGAATCGACCCAGCTTCGACCAAGTAGAAGATTATAATCTAAGGGAGTATCGAAAACTTCCACTTCCACCTGAACAGTCTTACCTTCCAGAGTGACAGGCAACGACGGTAGAACACCATAAGGCTTAAAACCCGAGCCATTGAAGGCTCGCAAAGTGTTTTTTGATTCGTTTAACGGGGGAGATCCAATGGCTTTCCAACAAGAAAAAGACATTATGCACGTAGAGACACCTTCATCAATAACAGTCCGACAAATACTCTTGTCAGAGACCACAACTTGGATTTGAAACGCAAGTTGTGGGGGTAACCTTGGAATGTGATCATCCAAGTTAAAGACTATCAGATTCATATATGTTGGATCAATGCCACCTATAGCTTTCAACAGCGCCCTTCGTTGCGCAGGACAAGACTGAAGGACTTCCAGGGCAGACATCGCTGAGGGTGCTTGGGCCAGATCTTCGACAATGCTATAGTTCTGGGCTGCCCGAGCATGAGGATTGAATGCCGACTTCTTAACGACACCTTTCGGAGGTCGTAAAACTGTATCAAGACTCGGTCATTCGAGATGAAGAGGACCGTTCGTAGGTGGGTTTGGTGGAGAAGGTTGCACCAAATTGGGAGGTAAGTCATCAACCTTCTCCTTAGAAGGAGTATAGTCTTTAGCTCTAGTGGTAAGTGAAACATTATTTTTCATGGAATCACCGGTGCACATCAAAACATAATATGATGTAGAAGTAGAGGGTTGGTCGTGGATGACCAACGAAGCCTGTTGTTGAGACGGGAAGGGTTGAGAAAAAACTGTCGGCGTAGAGGGCTTCGGTGCTCCTTGAAGGAACTTGTTAACCTCGGCACGTCTTGGATAATCCTTCGGGTAGTGATCGTCACCACAGATAAGGAAAGGGTAGCATGGTTTGCGCTTATCCCGATCATCAAAAGGGGGTGATTTGGTTTGCTCATTTGGGTTATTGTTTTTACCCTCCTTATTCTTGCCTCTCCCTTTCCTAGACTTAGTTTTACCGGTCGGCGTAGATTGAACAGTGTTCACTTCAGAGGTTTTACCGGCGGGAGGAGCAGGAGACGAAGCACTTTTCACATTAGAAGAATTGGATTTCGGGGTTGTGGTTGAAACAGAATGTGAGTAGCTATGAGTGGAACCAATCACACCATCGGCTGCATGCGAGGCAGCTGGAGTAGTAGAAGCGCTGGAACTACCAGGACGAGGTAAATCAGGCAGTAAATCATACAAGGTTCCCGTTTGCGAATAAATGAGATCGAGATACTGAGCATGACTAATAGCCTGCTCTTCTGTGACAACACCGCCCATAGCAATGTCTTTACCGATTTTGTTTACAAAAGACTTGGTAAACCATTCTGCCAGTAACTGATCGGGAAGCTCAAGTTTAATGAGACGTCGCCTCCTTCGCCACTCATGAATATGATCAGATATATGAGTGCCCGAGCTTTGTTTGAAGGAGGTTAAAATCTCGGTTCCAGTATCGTAACGGATCGGTAACTGGTAATGTGTTAGAAAAGCCATTGCAAGGGTGTTGAAATCTGAAAAGAAACCCCGTGTTAATTCAATGTACCACTTCGCAGCAACACCCGTAAGAGTTCGTTGAAAAATATGCAGTCTAATGGAGTCGTCCATCAATGAGTTGGACGAACACCACAAATGGAAAGTCATGACATGATTATTTGGGTCCTCTCCCACCTTCCCATCGAATTTTGGAATATCCAACGGAAGCTTTGCAGGAATAGCAGGCTATTGGGGAGAGTGACGAATAGGATCATTAAGAATCCTAGACAAGTCTGGTAGATCCAGAGTAGCAAGAAAAGGCAATTGCCGATTCACTTGTGGATACTGGTGACTTTGGGGTGGGAGCCCTGTCGGTAGACCAGTGGGACCGTATGCAGTCTGCCCCCAGAGAGAAGATCCTGGTTGGTTTGGTGGTGGTTGAATCAGATAGTAACACCAAGGATTTTGACCTTGAGTTTGAGTAGTGACTTGAGGTTGAGAAGTCTGACCAGAACCCCAGATAGGATTAGTCACCCCTGGATATGGTTGGCCTGTAGTAGGGAAAGCTTGTTGCCCCCCAGCATTTTGAGGAAAGTTTTGCATAAGTTGATTCCAATACTGGGCCAATGCAGGAGGTATGTTTTGTCCTAAAGGTGAGGTTGGTCCCCCTATCAAAGGGACAGTTCCACCCGGAAGTTGTGTACCAACCGTAGGTTGTGTAGTGATTATGTTATGTCCGGGAAAAGGAAAAAGAAACGGAACTGTTCCACTCTGTCCACCAACAGGAATCTGGACATTAGGTGCAACGGTCGAGGTAGTGCTACTAATATTAGGATTGCCAGGAGGAAACGGAGGGAGTGTCGGGATGAAACTGGGAATAGGATGCCCAGGAAACTGAGGACCACTTGGAGAACCAGCTGGAGTTTGTGGAGGTGTTGGATGGGAAATTTTCAACGATGGATTCAGTGCATGGTAACCAAGAGGTAAATTCGGATTAGCCTCAAGAGTTCTCTGGGTATTGATAGGAGCAAGAGTGGTGGACGGAATCGTGGTTTGGACACTCGAAGTAATAGTGAGATGGGCCATCTTGGGAGGGAGAATAAAATGATAAGTTGTAGTCTCTGGTGCAGTTTCTGGTTCAGGAGACACAGGAGGATTGATTTCGTAGACAGGTGTGGACTCAGTACCAAACAAGACTCATCTGAAATCACCTGACCAAAAAGGATCTTGGCCAACTACACCGTGAGAAGGCCCAGCGATTGATTCAGAAGATGTAACAAGAGTTTCTTCAGAAAGATGAAAACGTCCAACAGGTCGTTCACCACGACGAATGCGATAATCCTCTACAATATTGGTAATTCGAAATTCCGCAAGAGGATTAGTGGGTTCTACTTGTGGAGGTGGTGTAAAAACTTTTGGGACATCACTTATGTCCACGGGTGGTAGAGTAACAAGGGGAATTTCACCCGAACGAGGAGAGTCCTCAGGGGTACCCTCAGGTGTTGTCGTCTGCAAAGGTTGTGAAGCTTCTGTACGTTCCAGGGACAAACCTTGCATCCTACGTGAACGTCGCGGGGGAGCAATTGTAAACAAGTAACCAACTCCCCAATGAAAATCCTAAGGTCAACTTCGAGGAACAAACAACACACCCTAGTAAATAAAATCTAGAAGCAATCACCAAGCAAACAATACCTTCTAATACTGGAGCCACTAGTTGGTGATGAAATCCAACGTCGCAACAATGAGATGAGAAGGGGCGGGGCTAAGATGGAAAAGTTACGTTGACGACCTACTTAACAGACTTATGCCCTGGTGCAAGCTCCCACACATAATCATGGGTATACCCTCCAAGGAGCCCGAGTGAGTTTGATCAACGTCGATTCCAGGTACCGCGGAGACTTTCCCCTCCACAGTCACCTTGGGTAAGAACCTAGAGACATAAGCCACTAAGGTCACCACAAACAACAGTACAACCTGGGGAAACGGTCTTCAGTCCGATCCACACGCAAAGGCAGGGTATCTAGCCCGAAATCAACTCAAAGGCTTCCACTCATGATTGTGGGTATACCTCGGAGTGACCCCCGTAATACGTGCAATCTCTACACTGATGCCAACAAAGCAGGGTTAGTAACTCTGCCAACACCAATGCGACCTAATGCTTGACCCTTGTGTTAGAAGGGCTTCCCAGGACAATATGT
>ML785186.1:355034-383582 GCA_009831015.1 Picea engelmannii
GCGCTCAGTAAGAAGTTAGGGCGCGGGTTGCTTGTTTTGAGTGGTTTTTTGAGGAATTTTTCAGCATGGCTTTGGCTAGGAAGAGGCATGAGTTGGCCTGATGCCAGGTAAACCTGTATGGTGCATTTTAGGGTTATAACACTTTCCATGAGCAATCTCCTCAATATATAGGAAGAGATAGATTAGTTACTTGGATAGGGAATGATCCCAATATATCTGGAATGCCAGCACCTGAATAACCATTCGAAAGCCAACTCATCCTTCTAGAAGATTCCCTTCTAGAAGGTTCGAGATCTTTATCTTTTTCCCCTTTAAGAGCATGTTCGCACCCTAACCATGAGTACAGTGCGAGAAGTTCACACCCTAGCTTAAGGTGGCCTGTGGGAATCAAGCATTCTCGCAGGAGAATATATAAGTAGCATGCGAACATGTTTCAAAATGTGATTTCCGGAAGAAGACAACTGTAACTTTTCTCAGGAAAGTATTCTTGGTAAAGAGCTTGATCTCCCATCATCCTAATATCATCATGAAATCATCACAATGACCAAATTTGTGGATAACACCCTATACATCCTATGTGCTAACATCTGGCTCCACAAGGGATGGATACCTCCCTGTGAGGCTCCAAGAACATGCAGCTCCAATGTCTTATCCATTGGGAAATGAGTCATTATTAAAACAAAATGGAGCTAAGTATTAGAGTGGTATTTACAAGGAATTGAAGCCACCCATGGCTTTTAGAAAAAGTATTTTTTGAGAAAATTCCCATTGACTGGGCCACTAGAAATTTCATCATCTTCCAAATTCTGCAGCTTAAAAGTATTATTTTGCAAAACTTCATAAATTTTAAAAGGACCAACCCAAAGGGATTCGAATTTACCATGTTTTCCCTTATCCTTCCTCTAAGAATCCCAATTGAGTACTAGGTCTCCAAGATGAAAATATTCCTTCTTCACCTTCTTGAAAGAAATTTCTTTGATTTTTGTTGATGACTTTGTTCTTTGTCAAAAAGTTTCTCTCTAGTTTGTTGTACTTCCACAAGTTGATGAATCCTTTTGATCATGTCATCTGGTTCCCCTTCTTGATCTTGAATAATTTTTTCCACAAGTAAGGCTAACTAAGCAGGGAAAACAACTTTAGTTCCATAAACCAATTGAAATGGTGTGGTGCCAATTGACCTTTTGGTGGTTACTCTGTCTTCCCAAAGGGAAAAATTCAACTTAGAATCCCATGACTTCTTATTATCTTCCAAAATTTTTATGATAATATTTAATAATATTTTGTTGGAGGATTATGCTAAGCCATAACCCCGAGGGTAGTATGGAGTGGAGTAGATAAGTTGAATACCAAAATTTTCACAGAACTTCACCAGAGGCTCAACTTTAAAGGTTGTTGAATTATCAATGAGAATTTTATTTGGGCAACCAAACATTGACATGATATCTTCCAAGAAACCAATAATTACTTTGTGTTGTTGCATTCCTAGTGGGAATGGCTTCTATCCATTTGGTAGAGTAATTAGTAGCAGTCAAAATCCAACAGTGTTGACCACTTGAGGATGGTTGAATATCTCCAATAAAGTCTAATCCCCACTGCTAAAAAGGGCCAGATACCACTATGGGCTTCAGAGGCAAAGATTTAAATTGTTGTTTACCTGAGAATTTCTGATATTTCTCACAAGTCCTGATATTTGCACACACATCAATGAATAAATCAGGCCAGAAATACCCAATAGGTGGGTGGCCACCGATATCCACCTGGATTAGTCCTCCCTCATTATGAAGCAATGGTTTCCATTACGATGAGTCCCCCCATCATATGGGGAAAATTCTGTTGAACTTGGCCTCGAGTGAGCCACTATCCTTGGTGTAGGAGTTTCCCTATTTTGACAACCTGATAAAGTTGGATCCTCTATTGTTGAGTGCCCTTAATCTGAGTGTCCCTAATTTTATCAATGGTTTCTTGTTCCATGTAGTCAGGGTTAATATTTATATGTTCCAACTATTCTTTTATCTCTTATGTGTCCAATAATGGTGGGAAGTATGGATGAAGGAGGTACACATTGAACACGGGGTGAAGACCAAGGAATGGGGGGAATACTTAACTCAAAAGCATTTTCACCCATAGCCTTGGTGATGGTGTAAGGTCCATAACAAATTGGACGAAGCTTTTGATGGGGTCATGTAAGGTGCTCTTTCTACAAATGCAACCAGACCTTGTCTCCCACCTGAAATTTGTGCGACACTCGGTGTTGATCATGGAGTTATTTGTACTTAACATTGGATTTCTATAAAATATCATGGACATGTTGTTAGATGTGTTGAATTCGTTCAATAAACTTGATGGATTTGTCAGCCTCAGATTGAGCATGGGATGATTCTACTTGTGTGGATGCAAGGGGTAGTGCAACATCAATGGGACCCAATGGTTGAAATCCCAACCCCACCTGAAAGGGACTATGGTTGGTCAAGCTAGGAAGGGCTCTGTTGTAACCGTGTTGAACATATGGGAGACTCTCATCCCATGTGCATGGATGTTTGGAGTTGTACATGTGCAAGATATGCATGATCATTTTGTTGAAGACCTATGTCTGGCCATCAGTTTGTGGGTGGAAGGCGATGGATTTGGTGAGCTTAGTGTCCAAAAATGACCATAGGTTGGACCAAAATGTGTTGAGGAACCTGTTGTCCCCAATATGATATGATGGTTTGTGGTATCCTAAAGTGTACCCACACCTGTTTGAAGAAGATCTTGGCAGTGGCCTCTGCTGTGATATTCTTCTTGTAGGTTGTGAGGATGGACATCTTAGAAAACCGATCAACCAACACAAAAGCACAGTCATTTCCCTACTTGGTTGAAGGAAGGCCTCACGTATAGTCCATCAAGATGGATTCCTAAAATCCTCTCTTCTTAGTGGTTGGTTTGGAAATGGTGTAGGCAGTGCAGGATCTGATATACTTATCGACGT
The DNA here is from genome assembly GCA_009831015.1 of Picea engelmannii. NCBI lineage: Eukaryota > Viridiplantae > Streptophyta > Pinopsida > Pinales > Pinaceae > Picea > Picea engelmannii. The sequence continues at coordinate 358,003 of ML785186.1, forward strand.
CCTGTCGAAGTTTCGTCCAATATAAATGTTTTTGTAGTACTACCACGGTATTTTCCATGCAAAAATGTCGTGCCATCCGACTGTAGTGAGCTTCCCAAATCATGTTTGCATGCTCGCTTGAAGGAACATAGAGGTGGCCCATATGGCACAGTAGTCCATATTGAATATGAAAATCAGTGGCAATCGTGCATGTTCCGAGGGTGCATAATATTTCACCTTATTCAATCATGCTTTTTTGAGTGGATTACCCATGCTTATTTTCCCTAATACAATCGTGACAAGGATGAGGGTGACCACTTCTGGAAGCCACTTCTAGAAGCCTCCTTGTTTTAACTTTTTACCCTTGGCATTAACATTGATATATCTGAGAAATAGCCTAAGAAAAATGATGTAGGGTTTTCTTGGGGTTATAACTTTTGACTCGATTATCCATTTGGGCTTGAAATTTTACAGGGAGTTGTCTCTCGAAGATACTTTTGATTTCGTCCATACATTTGGAATGATCTCTACAATTATTGTTTCCCTTATTGAGGTTATACACAACTGCCACATATTTACCTTTTCTCGTGCTTACAAATGAGTGGTAGGTGTTTTGGGATTGGCTTGGAATTTGAAGTGGTTAGATATTTAAATACTCGACATGATATCTTGGGGTTCATGATGTAGATATGGCTCTTTCAACAAATGAAATTGTAATTTGACAATAATTTTTTTATGACATTTTAACAATCAACCAAAGCATGTAAGATGGAATTACGACTTGCAAGTTCCACACCTCTTGCATATGTTCTATGTTGGGGTATTGGTTGGCGAGTGAGCTAACCGACACTGACTGTTTTAAATCAAATTTTGTTTTATTTGAATTGACATAATTCATGGACATACTTTTATTTGGAAAACTAAATGGGACATACTACTAAATGGCCTTTTTGGGATAGGAACTGGCTCCATTTTTTTAGTGTGATTATGCTCTGCTCATTGAAGGCATCATGAAAATATTACCATTAAGAGTACTAGATGGGACTCATTTTTTCCTTGCAAGATATATATTTACTTAATTTGAGATCAATGTATTTACTTTTTTGGGAGAAATGTTTATAATCTTGTCTGATTCCTTCATATTAATTTACTTTTGTATTTACTGACATTTAGGGAAATTGGGATCTCTTTTTGCATCAATACCATTTCCAATATTTGTTGCATCATATTGTGTGCTTTTTTGCACTGTTTGGTAAGTGGTTTCAATGAATATGAATAAAATAAAATATATTTGGAAGTTTAGGTTTGTGGGTTTCTGAGTGTTCCTATTTGTTGTTATTTGTTCCAGTTGTTGTTGGTGTTTCCATTGTTCATTCACTAACATGAACTCAATGAAAAACCTACTCATCTTGGGAGTTGGCTTATTTTTGGGTCTGTCTATTCCGTAATAGTTAAATGAGTTTTATGCTACTTCTAAAGTGGTCCCTTTCCATACAAATGTAGGATGGGTAAGTTAAAAAAGAATGTTGAAGCATGCATTGTTTTGATTTTGAAGGTAGGATCTAATAACTTGATATGAGGTCTTGTGCCTAGTTTAGTTGTTGTTGTTTCCATCGTTCATTCACTAACATGAACTCAATGCAAAACATTTTCATCTTGGGAGTTTGCTTATTTCTGGGCTTGTCTATTCCGTAATAGTTAAATTCATTTTATGCTACTTCTAAAGTGGGCCTTTTCCATACAAATGCAGGATGGGTAAGTTCAAAAAGAATGTTGAAGCATGCATTGCTTTGATTTTCAAGGTGGGATATAATAACTTGATATAAGGTCTCGGGCCTACTTTAATTTGTCATATTTTGGTTGTATTTTAATGACTTCCAAAACACCATATTCTCCTCACCACTACTAGTTGCACTAATTATTCCACTATTTATAAATAACACTCTAGAAGTTGAACAAGCCAAGAGGGATAGAGGGATGTTGTGGTGGGTAAAATTCAAAACATTCAGAGGGGACATTCAGAATGAGGAGTTTTCCAATTCAATATCAGTAAAGTTCCCCACCTAATATGCATATTGTGATTCATATTATGTTACACTACCTAATGGAAGCCAGGATCAACTAGTACAACAAGGTTGGGCGGTGGAGCTATTGTTGATCCTAGTGAAGTGAGCCACTATTATGATGTTTATGATTCATACATGAAGAAACGGATATAAATCTATATACATTAATGAGTTCCATAGCTTCAGATAGATTGGGCATTGGAGCTTTTGTTGATCCTAGTAAAGTGAGCCAGGATCAATTAGTACAAGAAGGTTGTGCATTGGAGTTATTGTTGATCCTAGTGAAGTGAGATAGTATTATGATGTTTATACTTCATATAGGAAGCAATATAGATCAATATATCGTACATCAATTAGTTTTATAACTTCAACAAGGTTAGGCATTGGAGCTACTATTGATCCTAATAAAGTGAGCCATGATCAACTAGTACATGAAGGTTGGGCATCAAACATACTTTTGATGTTGGCCATACATTTGGAACGATGTCTACAATTCTTGTTTATCTTATTGAGGTTATACAAAACTACCACATTTTTACCTTTTCTCATACTTAAAAATGAGTGGTAGGTTTTTTGGGATTGGCTTGACATTTGAAGTAATTAGATCTTTAAATACTTTGCATGATATCTTGGGGATGATGAGGCATGCATGGCTCTTTCAGTAAATGTAGTTGTAATTTGACAATAACCTTTTCATGACATTTTAACAATCAACCAGATCATGTAAGGTGGAATTACGAATTGCAAGTGCCATGCCTTCTGCATATGTTCTCAGTCAAGGTATTGGTTGGTAGGCGAGATGACTGGGACATACCGTTTTAAATAAAATTTTGTTTTATTTGAATTGACATAGTTCATGTACATGATTTTATTTGCAAATTTGGATGGGACATACTACTAAATGGCCTTGAGGGATAAGAACTGGCTCGATTGTTTCAGTGTGAGTATGCTCTTCTCATTGAAGGCATTATGAAAATATTACCATTAAGAGTGTTGAATGGGGCTCCTTTTTTCTTGCAAGATATATATTTACTTTATTTGAGATAAATGTATTTACTTGTTTGGAAGAAATGTCTATAATCTTGTTCACAGTCCTTCATATTAATGTACTTTTGTATTTACTGAAATTTAGGGAAATTGGGATCTCTTTTGCATCAATAACTTTTCCAATATTTGTTGCATCATATTGTTTGTTTTTTGAACTTGTTGGTATGTGATTTCAATCAATCCGAATAAAATAAAATATATTTGGAAGTTTAGGTTTATGGGTTTCTGAGTGTTCCTATTTGTTGATATTTGTTCCAAGTGTTTTTGGTGTTTCCATCATTCATTCACTAACATGAACTCGATGCAAAACCTGTTCATCTTGGGAGTTTTCTTGTATATGGGTCTGTCTATTACGTAATAGTGAAATGGGATTTATGCTACATCTAAAGTGGGTCATTTCCATACAATTGCAGGATGGATAATTTCAAAAAGAATGTTTAATCATGCATTTCTTTTATTTTCAAGGTAGGATCTAATAACTTGATATAAGGTCTTGTGCCTACTTCGATTTTTCATGCCTTACAGTTGCACTAATTATTGCAGTATTTGTAGATAACACTCTAGAAGTTGAACAATCCAAGAACGATAGAGGAATGTTGTGGTGGGTAAAATTAAGAACATTTAGAGGGGGAAGTTAGATTAGTTTTCTTCCCATTCAATATTAGTAAAGTCCCCCCCAGCCCCCCCCCCNAAAAAAAAAAAAAAACTGATTTTGAGAATCTATTTTGTGATTGAATAATGCTTGCTAGGAAATTGTTGAGTGAATGTACCATTATTCTATTTCAAATTGGTTCATGAATTGAGATATTGAATTCCTTGGAGATGGTGATAGGCATGCATCTCCCAATGGTTGAGTCATCAATCTCCTTGCAATTTTTTATTTTGAAGGAATACAAAGCCAGATGATGTGAGGCATTGAGCAACAATTGCAACTAAAATCCTCCTTTGTGATAAATGCCTATTTTCTGATCTCTAGTGTAAATTTTCCATTTATTGACCATTACTTTCATGTCTCTATCACTTTCCATTATGTTTTCCATCAAAAAACAAAAAATATTCATTATGTTTGACACTCATTTATGTAATAAGAAAGCATGTTGTTGAGAACAAATCTCTCATTGTATGAATTATTCTATGATCTTGGTATTATTCTAAGTGAACTTTATGTTGTAAATCAAAGTTTTTTGGCTTGGAAAACTAAGTTGTGGTTTTATTAGAAATTGTCAAGGTTGTAGACAAAGAGATTATAACTCTTCACTCTGCAAATAAATTTCAAATTGTCATAATGATTTTTCATTTGATATGTAGCTCTTTGTATTATGAAATTTTTGTATAATGCAGAAAATGGTTTGTGAATTTATGAAGGAAAATTTAGGTGTCTCATGGAAATGAAGATGTTGATTTCCCAACAATGATTTCTAAATATGGTGTACCACAAGTTTTGGTTTTCATATCGAACCATAGTGTTAAAAATGGATCGCTATCCTGCCTAATTAAAATATTTCAGGAACAATTGTTACCCTCGATTTCACTTCCAAAATTCATTTAACCCCATAAATTAATGCCACTAATTTTAATATAAGTTTTATCTAACTGCCAATTTCACATAGAATTATGTTAATAAAAGAGTAAAATGGCCTCGTTTGGGGTATTTAACTTTTTATGGTTGGAAATCCTTGTTAATTGTGTAGCTTACTCTTTACTTATTTTATTCTGCATTGGAGGCAATGTGAAGCATTGGATTGGATACTTACAATGGGCACAATAAACAAGAGACAATCTTTGCTACTTTTGCAGCTTACTCTTTACTTTCTTTTATTTTGCATTGGAGGCAATTTCTAGATGATATTATATAAGCTATTAATTTTGACATGATCATTTCTACTCTATTTTTGCTTTAACTTGTGGAGATTACTATTTAGATTTTCTTTTGATCTATATTGTAGGAACTTGTTAAATGAATTAAACAAGTTTTTCTCTTCATTATCAAAAAGACAGTAAAGACAATAAATGTTTGCCTGGAATTCCAAAGTAGGGCTGAAGTTATTAAATTGCAATTGGTGAAAGTTTTAGCAGTGTTAAAATGTTTGTTATATCGCTATAGAAACAATGCATCCTATCTCCAACACAGCCGTGCACTACATGTAGCTTACACTTTACCTTTTTCAAGTTATAAACAATGAAATACATGAAATAATAAATGGACTTATTCATTGTTAAATTTAAATGTGTTAAAGACACGACTGAAGTTAATAAATTGCAATTGGTGAAAGCTTTAGCAGTGTTAAAATGTTTGTTAGATCACTACAGAAACAACGCATCATGTCTCCAACATAGTCGTGCACTGCAGGTAGCTTACATTTACCTTTTTCTAGTTATAAACAGTGAAATGCATGAAAGGATAAATGCACTTATTCATTGTTAAAGTTAAATGTGTTAAAGACAATGCACTCGTTAAGTTTTAAAATGATCTAAATGAAAAACTAAATAGTTTCACCACAAAATCTATCAACAACACCTGCATGCACTTTAAAAACAATTTACCAAAATCAAATTGTTTTTGAGATGATTTGATCCACCCTTAGTAAGCTTCTTTTATGTATGTGTATCTTGATATCTTCTTTTTATTTTTTGGTTCAAATATCTACCACATTTGTCTCTATTCATTTGGTTTGGTCGATCCACTTTCACTTTGTGTTATTTCAAGTGCCAAATCACTTTCAAACTGTCTTTAGTGGTGAGGTGAATCAGTCTTATACGTACAATGGATGGATTTTACACCCAAAGGTTACCCACTATGGCCTTTAGGGTTTGACATGAAGAGAGAGAGAACACTCATTTAGGGTTTGAATAAGGTTCATGACCTGATTGTCATGGAAGGGTGGTCATTCAATTTGTTGGCTTAATGTCAACGTGATATAAGGGAATGGATATACACTCATCATGGCAGTTATTGCAATTAACATTGACTCATTTAGGTATTGTAGGTTGTATCAACACCACTTCCACAGTGATTTAATTTTTATCACAAGAGGATGACATGTACCCTTCATGGTCATAAGTGAATCTCAAACAAATTTCATTCGACTTGATATATTTTCATCATTCTATGGTTGTCTCAGTTCATTCCATAGCATAAAATAATTATTTGAGAAGGAAGAAAGGATACCTATCTATGTTTCCTCTTTAGTGAGTTATTCATTGGTTTAATTGATAGAGGTGGAGATGAAAAGTTAATCCCTTTGTCTTCCCAAAGGGTTATTAGAAGGGGATCTCTTGGGATTTAAAAGGCAATATTTATGGATTGGGACATTGTTCTTCCATTCTCAAGTATCCTTTGGAATGAAAGTTAAAATTTAATTTTACCTTCTAAAAATATAAATTATATTTTGGGTCCTGAGAAAAAAACAAATGTCAGTGTCGATGCAAGGTTTCTATCTACCAACAAATGTCATTGCAGATGCAGGGTTTCTATCTGCCAACAAATCTGCCAACAGATGTCATTGCATATTGCAGGGTGCTATGCAATGGTTCTAGTGTTCATCAACTACCTATAATAGGCTCATTCTCATGTTCAAAGTTGTATGTTCATTGTGTTTGTGCTAATTTTTTTTATTTCCTTGAAAGATTTACTAGGTTTTATTAGTAACGAAAACTTGGCTTCTATTCCGATGAAATTGGAATGTTTCTCATTTCATTTTGGTTTGGTTTTAAAGTTGAAGGTCCAAAATTTTCCTTAGCTTAGTTAGGGTTCTATTGATGGAAGTTTTAGTGTAAACAAGATGTTAAATGATTGTTTAATTGACTACACTTACCAAGTTTGCTTACTAGCATACTTATGTTTTATTAGTGAATTTTTGTCAGTGAATGTTATAAATGTTTGGCAAAATTCTTTTGTTCTAAAATTATTTTTAGACACACTACATGCTTTCCATTATAGTTTTATGTGATACTTGGATTATTCATGAAACATATATTAGAAACATCCTAATAAGATCTCTATAAATATTGTTGACACTATATCATATAAGAAATGGACCAAATACAATAAGATTTGATTTCTTGGAATACAGTTGAGACTAAATCATATAAAAGATGAACCAATGACCTAAATTGAATATAGTATCGTAAAATTTATTAAGTAATATTATGGAATTTAGGTATTCAATCTATCTCACTCTTATTTGATGTTCATGTTACAAGATATCATCCTATCAAAGTTAATTTTACTAATTCCACTTTATCTAAAATTAATACTTGATTAGGGTAATCATGGATAATTTAAAAAAAAATCATAACTTTAAGGGATTATAAATGTCAATGGAAATGAGAACAATTTTTATGGAGGTGGAAGGTGACATTCAACTTATTATTAGGAAAATTAACTGAGTTTTAAAAGTAACACAAGGAATGACTCCACAATGGAGGGAATACTTTGAAATGATATTATAAATTAGATAATAACATATTGATAAACCAAGGTGAAAAATTTGAATTGTGGACAAATAAAGATATCATAGAAATGTACAAACTTGAACTTAGTCAATCGAGGATTACCTCAATTTTGAACAATTTTAATTAGAGCTCAATTCTATTTAAGATGATAATTACTTGTCCCCCCTTATACAATTACATGTTGGATGTTTATGTGATCAACAAGAACTTCAATTTTGGTCAATATCAATACATAAATCTATAATCATGATCAAATTCAATTTAGAATGAGAGTTATATCAACTTTCTTAGTGCTAAAGTATCTTGTTAATTAAGATATCATTAATTCTTGACACTCCCAATTAATAACTTAGTGTGATTAAATAGATCAATCAAGGAGTCCTAATGGTTATCTAAATGGGTTAATTTATCTAGCCAATGGATGTTGTTGAGAGGGAGACCATAAGTCATAGGTTAAAATATGGTAGAGTCCCTTGGAGTTAAATCTCAATGAAAAGGGTAAGTAGAAGACCAAACATTGCTCTATGGTGGACCATGGGAAAAATTCACTTATACATGATGATATATTACTTTCACAATGGGAACCAAACATTTTTATATTAATCTATACGTTTTTGCCAAGGATTCTCACATTTTCATGAATATTTATTATTAAGTAATTCAATTGTTATTATTAACATAATATTATAAAGTTATGACATATTTATTAGATTTCCTACTAGCATTAAATTAGATTCATGGCATTGGAAATATTTACGCTAAGAAAATTTGAATAATAAAATAGATAGTGAATACATATAAAAATAGTATGACCAAGGCAACTTAAAAGTTGTAGTCCGATAAAAGATAAACTTGTTTTTTACTTTCTGTATAGAAGTTTTAGACTCTTTGAATCTAATATACTAGATATTATTAGATAATCTGCATTGTCCTTTTAGGAGTTGATTCTTAAATTCTTATAATGCTTGGTTATAGGTTATGTTAATTCAATTTTTTGAGTTTGTAACTTAAAATGTATAAAACATAACACAAAATGCATATACATGCTTGTAAGTATTGTTAATAACAAAGTGTGAGAATTAATCTTTGGATTCATATCAATCTTAATAACACAAGGAAATAAGCTTTTGGATTGTTGTTGATATTGGAAGCAAGGAGAGGGAGATAACTTTCATGTTGCTTCTGATGGTATTAGTAAAAAGGTATTACAAATACAATAAAGATATAAAGATAACAATGTGATGCAGACTAGATTAGCTCAAGGATCTTAATCTCTTGAGCTAGATTATCTCTTTCAGACCTTCAATGGTCTTGGAATACTTTACACATGTCCCTTTTTCTCTTTATTCATAGGTCCTATGGAACCCATAGGACCCTTCCTTAGTGCTTTTACAAACTCTGAGTTTCTGGGTGTTAGCTCCTTTCCACTCATCCCCCCTCCTTCACATGACCTTAGACTATGGTTTGGGGCTAAGCCTCCTAGCGTTTCGCGACTTCGGGTTTCGACTACCTAGCGTGCAACTGGTTTCTTTCTAAGCGAACTATGAACTGGTGGAGTTACTCAGAACCAAATCTACGGTTCACGCCCCCTCTGACAACCAACGATGGCGATCTCTTCATGCTTCGCATTATCTACACTCTACTCTTCAAGATATTCCCGAAGTTTGAATATGAAAAATCCTCAGATAAGATCAACGGTTCTCAATGATCCACAACCAATGACTGAGATCTTCTCCACGCTTCGCGATATTTGCTAACTGCTCGACGCAGTTCTTCCGATTCACGATTTTTTGAATCTGCTTATCTACTGCCACGTATCTATCCTTCGATCAACAATTAGGATTCATTTGTGACTTCAGACTTCGAAAAGTCAACATGAAAACATGCATTCTTCCTCCTTTCCTCCGAGTGTGTGGATCTCTACCACGCGATATTCTGGATTTGACAGTCCAGAATCACTCTGCACTTCGCACTTCGTGAAGTTTGAACTGTTCTCCTTGGAGTCTTCTGAAGTTTGAATCTTCGAACTCTCATATCTGCTTCCACCTGTCTCCCTGGACGATGGATGGTCCCACTGCCTTAGGGACTTTGGGACTTGTTGACGGGCAAAATTGACCGTCCGTCAACTGGAAGAGTGGATCTGGTCCGGGGTTGTCTAAATAACCCAAGTCGTTTGGGATAACCCACCCTGACGGGTTTAGCGGCTCCGTTAGCCGATCTAAGTCCTAAGGAAACAAAAGAAAACTACTCTAAACTAGCTAATCTAAATAAAAAAAACAAAAATTAAAACAAACTAATAAACAAATCTAAACTATAAATATATATATAAATTACTAACTAATACTACACAACTATAATTCTATAAAATCAAATGTTCAATTACTAACAGAGTCAAATTTAATTACAAATGTACAATATTTACAAATTACAGATTTGAATGAAAACCTGAAAAACTCATTTGTAATCTGTCCTAAGACATCGAGACTATTGTTTTGTTTTTTTTTAATTTTATAATTTTATGAAAAGAAATAAAATAAAACTATCTAAACTAAACAACTAAAATACTAACTCTAACTACAAATCTAAACTAATATATCTATCTAAACTACTTAAATTATACTAACAAACTAACTATCCAGTAACAAATAACACACTGACCTGAAGAAATGCTCTAGGTTTGTCCTGTATGCAATGATTGTCTTAGCTGATCGGAGGGAGGAAACCCGCACCGGATTCTCCACGAACTTCTCGTAAACAGAAAGTTGCAGTTCTCTTCAAATACAGATAACAGGACAAACAAGACATAAAATTTATAGCAATCTTATGATTTATAAATCTTCACAATTAGATAAATCTGTATGCAAAGATCTATACAAAATGATTCAATTAACGAAGAAGAGAAATATGTAATTCATTAACTGAAACAAAGTAATTGTTGTACTTTTAAATAATGAAAGAGATCAGATATGGATATCACATTAATCAAGTCGCATCAACCTGCAATAGACTACGATAGCTAAAATAGTCTATAATCAACTGCAAATTGATACGAATAAAACTTGAAACAAAAGTTTGATATATTGAAAGCGAAAGTTGTTACAAAACATCAACTTTCATCTCAGTTGGTATTATAAATCCATAGACTGGTTCTCCCACAAGTGAAGATGATCCTTATTACAAAAAATAATAAGTATTTAAAGACTTCCCACAGGGTAAAACATTCCTGTGGGAATTATCAAAACAGTTTACACAAATCAGGGAAAATATTCGAAGTTTATGACTCAAGCTAACAACCTAAGACAAAACCAAATCCAAGATATCTCCCAAACTTCCACATTATGCCCAATAGATCATTACAATTCGAATGTACCTGAAAGAGGACCAAAATAGACAAGTTAAGAGGATATTTTATTGACAAAATGGATAAAAATCTAATTCTTAAGACTAGCTACAGAATCTTGCGATTCTGTAGCTGGTCTAAATCAAACACAGAATCATTTTAAAAATCAATTTGAATCTTAGAAAATACATTCAAACTATTGAAAAATATTTTATTGCTAAAAGCATCATTCAAATCGACACTTGTATGAAAATTGAACAAACTAAATCGCATTCAACCAAATGACAACAGAGATGGATGCACTCTATTTAATTCGTTATCTCAAATTTGGGTAAACAGAATCTCTCATTGGATAACTCAACAGCAATGAAATCGTTTCACGGACCAATCAAAATCAACACCAACAGTTTATGTTGATTCAATTATCAACAAGATCATTTTCGAATCAAAAGGATCGTTCTCCAAATCGATAAAGATATATTAAACATATACAAACGACCATGATAATCGTAAATTAAATCAAAACTTGTGTGTAAATTGATACAAATGGAATCGTAATTTAATTAATTGGTCGATAACAGGATATGTGGGATTCGTCAAACGTTTGTTATGGCCGATTGGGGGCGGACAAAATCGATTGACAGTCAACGAAATCATCGCTTGAATCAATTTCAAAACGGAATATTAGCTGAGTTTTTTCATACGAATTCAACAGAGACGAGATATGTCGATATGAGTTTAACAAACTCTTTTTTGAAAATCAAAATCAACAGAGCAGCATCAAATCTATTTTCGATACGAATTCAACTCATAAAAGTAATCGTTCTAACTTAAGACACACAGCAATCAAATCAAAACAAGAATAAATCGAAACAATTTGGATTAGACAGAATCGTTGTAAATCAACACATCTCCATGGTTTTAGCACATAGATCTTCAGTACAGGTCGACTGTAATCAAATCCAAACGAGAATATTGAGTCAATACAAAACAGAGTCATTCAAAGTCAATCAGGGTTGTTTTGAGTTTATTCGATTTCATCGTATTTACCAACCCAGATACTAATAATGACACATAACACATTTAAGGATCATACCAATTCAAGCCCACGAAATCATTTCAAAATCAAATCATGAGAACTAAATCAGAACTGATGACATCCAACCACAACAAAATCGTATTAAATCAAAACATAACCGTGTTCTAATTTTAGCATGAAAATCTCCTGTACAGGATTCACAACATAACCGTTTTTTTATTTTCAAACTATGACAGAGTCATTTGGAATAATGGACAGAACTAATTGAAAACCAAAACTCAATTCATTATATTAATCCTAGCAATTGATAAAACGAAATTGATATTGAAATTCATACCTGGATAATTAGCAAACAACTCGGTTATGAAAATTTGGAATTGACGAAGGATGTTGTCGATTCGACATTCCTAAAGACGATCGAACCAGTGGTTTTCTGTTTCTTTTCATTAGCTTGAAACTTGTCCCTTTCTCTCGACAGTACTGTAACTTGGTTTTCCAATGATTTGATCTTTGCTTGCAGCAAGGGGATGTCAGTAAAATAACGCTCTATCCACACATTGCATTGGACACATGACAATTGCTCGGGGTTTGACATAACAGTTGAGGGTTTGTGTAAGCCAGCAGGGGTTTCATTATGTAGCCTGATTCCTGGGTAGCTAGGATTGTTCTTTAGGCACGGGGGAAAATTAGATACATAATCATAGGGTTGCTTGAAGCATAAGCCATGGGAATAAGGGTACTCTCCAGCTAGGAAGCACTCGATATCTGAGTCAGATTCTTCGCTCAGAATTATGGGCTTTTGATCAACATTAGGCTTAGGTTTATTCCAAGCAAGTCTCGATATCAATCGAGCGTTCTTTTTACCTTTGCTATAGACAATAGGATTACCCTTGACCTTCTTACTCACAGGATTCTTGACAGCCACAATATTGTCTGTTAGAATGTCGGGTAGGTCAATGTCAGGACAAACCGAGGGCTTGGCCGGGGGTAGGAGGATATGGAATGGAATGGGTGGCTCGACCTTAGTTTCACTAACCACAGGCTTATCGATTTGGACAGACTCTGAATCAGTAAAGCCATTTCGAGATAGAAAGGATTGCCAATTGTCGTCGTGAAGGTTTAAATGGTGAATGATGATGAGTCTGATCAGGCCGTGGTGGAACAAGCTACTATCGGCCTTCTCTCGTTTAAACCTCTTTGACATATTGTACAGACTACGCAAGTAGTAAAATGGCATGTTCAATGGATAACCCATGAAATTCATTAACAATCGGAGGTGATAAACAAAAACCAATCCATACCGACCTTCACAGGTCATGAATTGTTTAACTATTATCAAAAGGTCATGCCACCTGGGTTTAAGGGTGGAAATAGGCATACCTTTGTCACAGGAGGTAACCTTTCGTGATACGAATAATAGTGGCCATGGCAACTCATCAACTTTAGAGTTTTTAAACCATCGATGGCATGTGGCTGCTAGTCCTGTGGCAGAGCTTATGAATTCTTCATTGAGTTCAAGATGAATGTCACCTACTTTAGCCCGGAAACCATCAAAGGTAAGGGCAAATTTTTGTGCAAAAATATTAAAACCCTCGAACCTCTGTACAAACGCGAGCCAACCACTGTCCTGTAAATCCTTACGGGCGTTATCAAAGAGTAACAGAGCTTGACTACCATTCGGCTCAATTCGCACCACCGGTGCCATAGACAGGATCACACGGTGAGCGATGTGAAAGGGGCAGGGTTTGAACACAGCCTACGCAGGGGCAGAATGCTCACAGGCTTACCCGAAACTAGCAAAGGTGAAACAGGGATAGGGGGAAAACATTAATGACATATTGTGCGAAGGTGGTGGAGCTATTTCTTCCCATGCAGAATAGTCATTACCACAGTACAACTGCCAGCGCTTGTAACTATTCAACCCACTATTGTATAGGTTAACAATTATGCCATTCAATCAACTAATGAAATTAATGGTAAGTGGATTAAACATTTGCGCGAGCAACAATTATAGTTTCAAAACCAAAGCAATAAATCAAAATCGCACTCTGTGTTGCATGAAACGATTTATACCAAGGGTTTTGCCACAACACAAATGTTTTTTCATGAAACCAACGTGTCAAGTGAATTGATCAAAGAACATATAAATCCAATCACCAATGCATCACAAACTCAATCAGTCATAAAATGAAATAAGCAATCAAAGAATGCCAAATGAGTACAGATCAAGGGATCTTGCCAATTGTATAACGATAAGTAAATTGGAAACGTAATGGGCATATCGACAAGAAAGATCATAGCAATCCAGTGACGATTTTGATATGACTTTGAAAACCAAGTTTTCACGCTTGCAGTCATGAAAACGAAAACCAAGGTAAGTGTGCAAATAGCGCAAAAATGATAGTGTCATTTTATTCGAGAATTGCGACGAAAATCAAGTTTCGCAAAGCACTGGTGTAGGCAGCTTATAAGGACAGTATAAAAATGCGAATTGGCTGCCAACAGGACTTTGTAAGTTCACTTCTCCTGTGCACTTAAAAGGGTTTAATCCTCATGCATTTACCTCCGGATCCAACACTTGTTGATCTAAGCGCTCAGATATAACGACTGATATCTATTCTCCTATGTGTTCATTCTTCGTTGTCTGGAATTTGATCTAACGGTCCAAATTCTTCATAGTGCTTGATCCAACTTCCACTATCGCTCCTCCTCCTAAGCTTTCACTTTCTCCCAAATTTGGGAAAATTTCTAAGTGTCAAAGGCTGTGGCCTTTGATCTTTCTCCTGTGAGCATGATTACTCTGGGTCTCACTTGCACTCTTGAAAATGTTGTCTCTCCTTGAGCTTTAGCACTTAGAACATTTTCTTCTACGCACTCCTTGCGCTGCCTTCGCAACTTGAACTGATAAATATCCCTTGGCGTCTACACACCTTCCAAAATCTCTGTGCGCACTTTCACTCTCTCTCTCAAGGTTTGAAATCGCTCGAAATTTTCTCCTCTTGTGAGCCCGTTTCCTTGGGTCTCTTCTATTCTCGTAAAAACACTATTCCTTCTGATCTTTTCGATTTACTCAGTTTCCTGAGGGTCTCGACCCTTCTACTCCCTTCAAAGGGTTCTTGTACCCTCCTAGTAACATCTCTCTCAAAGCACACCTTTATGAGAATTTTATACAGAGTGTTCAGTAAATCTATAAGTCTCTTCTTCTTGATACTTCTCTTCTCTTTGAACTCAAAACGTAGTTCTTTTGTGCACTCTTTGCACCTGCTCAATGCCCTCCTGGAAGAGCTCTACTAAATCTTCAACAATTTTGTTCTCTCCTCTGTGCCTTCTCTGCACAGTCTTCCCTCCAGAGTATTTAGTAACCCTAAGGCTCCTTGAGTCTGTGAATTCTTCTGGTGCACCCTCCTAGCACGTTCTCTTCTGAACTCAAAATAGAATTCAGAAGCGCCCTCTTTGTGTCGGCTAAAAAACTTCCAATGTTCTGTTGTGCACTCCTTGCACATCCTAAAGAATCCAGAATGATATTTCAACTCAACAAAGATAGGGGAATCTATCTTCCTACTACATATGAAACCTATCATGCATCTACAACATACATAAACACATAGATAACATTCATCAGATACACATAACCACATAGAAAGTTCTTATGTAGGAAAAAAATGCTTTCTTTATATTAATATGAATGTATGTACAAGAGTTTACAAAATATGGACTACTACAGAGTCTCGGTGCTTTCTAGTCTCCTAATAGTTTCAACTATCCTCTATGTTCAACCCCCTCATTTGGGCGTACAAAATTTATACTTCTACCAGAAGGTTCCTTTAGGGTTCCCTTCGACTACCTCTCTTATCAAAGTAACAACTAACAACTACTCAAGCTCTGTTACATTAAAGTCTGAGAGTGAAACTCCCAGATCTCTCGCGATCATTCAGTTTCCGAGCGTTTCTCTCTTCTTCAATCATTCGTTCAAAACCGATCTACAAGAAAATGCTAGCTTTTAGATTCCAAATAATTAAAAAGGCGTGCTATGGAACTGAGTTGTCCCTCCATGTGGTCTTGTTGACGATGCTTATGCATCATACTCCATGGCTGGGAAAATCATGAGCTCCTTCTCATGGTTCCCTTTGCTATGTTGTTGAGATCCTCCAAGGTCCCATACCTGAAATTGGAGCTGTCCACTTGCTCCTCTTCCTTGCTGCTTCTTATGCCTTGCTACTCCTGTAGGTCCTATTTTGTTCCATGCTTCCCTGATGACTGCTTCTTGTGATGCTTCCAACATCAATCTCTTTATCTTCTCTATTTCTTTGTCCATCTAGTCCACTAGTTGGATTTTCTCTTGTAGTATGGTTCGTTGCATCTTTTCTCCATTAATTTCCAACTTAACTTGTTGGATGAGATGCATTTGCATATTTACCCTTCTCTCCAGGGCCTCTAGTTCTTCACACAGATCAACAAGGTCCCTGATATATGTTGCTTCCTCCTCTGCTATAGGTTCACACTCTACAATTATCTCTTGCTCAGCTTCCTGGTTGAAAATTTTGAGCCATTCCTCTGAATACTCTTCTCTCTCCATCTCTTGGGCACATTGAAGTGTGTCCTCTTTATCCTTTTTACCAACCCGATCAATCCGAACCTCGATATTATCTTCATATCCTATGACACTAGTTGGCCACTCTGTTGCAAACTCCAGTTCTGCAGTCTCACCACTGAGTTGTTGCTCAGATTCCTCCTCTGACAGATTGACTTCTGTCATATCCTCCTGTGTTAGTTCAACTCCAACTTCCTCTAGCTGCTCCCCAGGTTGGTATGCTCATCCACCTATTTCCAACTTATCCTGCCAAATATGTCTACTCTGCATATTCATTCTTCTCTCCTAGGATTCCAATCTCTCATACAACTCAACATAATCTATGATGTCTGCTTCCTCTTCTGTTGCAGGCTCCAGTGTTGCAGTCATCTCCTGTTCAGCTCCCGGGATGAAATGTTTGAGAAATTCAAGTGAATGATCTTCTCTTGTAATCTTCATGACTGTCTCCCTTTGCATGATTGCATCCTGGAATTCCTTTTCTGGTTCTGGATTGTTCAACCAATCCTCCAACATCTTCAACTCTTTCTCCCATTGAGTGAGAAATTCATCTGAATTATCCTCTTTTTCTGTTGGGGAAGACATCACATCAGTGGCTGCTCCTTCTCCTCCTCTTTGACAATCCTTGCTATCTTTGTTTACTTTGATGTACATGCATCACAGACACAATTATATTTAAAAGTATTTTCCCCCATGGCCTCTTTCTTGGTTTCTCGTTGCATCACCTCCTCATGTGAAAACTTGCATTAGCCTCTGTTGGACTAATTGGCAAGAATATTTGAATTCCCCCAATGATCAGAATACATCTCTGACCTTGCTTCATCAGCTCTCCTTGTTGATATGAACTCTCACTTGAGTTCATGAGACTTTCAGGTAGTCTCCTCTCTTCTCCCCTTTCCACCTGGCAATCTGGGATTTCTCTTCTTCCCTCCTGGCAGTCTATGAGATCAATTGATCTCATCTCTTTGCCCCCCCAGCAATATGAAAATTCATTATTTCCCTCTTGACAGTCTATGAGATCCTCAATTGATCTCATCTCATTGCCCATATGGCAATTTGAAGATTCATCTTTTCCCTCCTTGCAGTTTATGAGACATTTAACTGATCTCACCTCCTCCTCATTATTGAGGTTCCTCCCAATCTCCGGTTCACATATGTGAACCACTTTCTCTTCTATGTCACTAAGGTTTTCAACATGCCTCAACCACCTCCTTACTACTTGTTGCTTCCTTCTGGCTAACAACTTCTGAACATGCCATTTTACTTTCTTCCTCAAAGGCCATTCATATGTCCAGTGTATCTTTGCTTCTTGTTGCATATTCAATGTCAATTGTTCCATTCTTTCTCTTATCTCAATGAGTTCCTTGTCAATTCCTGCTTTTCTTTTCTTCTGACGGTCTCCTCTTCTACCACACTTATGGACTTCAATAGCCATATTTTTTGTCTTCAACCCTCCTAGCTATCTACCATTTGTGGCACACCTTGCAACAATATTCACAGAGCATCAGTACTATGTATCCTCCTTCACCTGTTGTCTACAAGCAAACTTCAACTTCTGATACCATTTGATGTCATCAGGTTATCTCTATTCACCTTCTCACCTTTGCCTACAATCTACAGACACAATTCAACTCTTGATACTACTTGATGTAGTCAGACTGTCTTCTCTATCTCCTTCACCTAAAATCTATAGACAAAATCAATTATGATACCTATTGATGGTATCAGACTATCTCCTTTATCTCCTTTCCTCTTTTTCCTGTTGTCTACAAGCAAAAATCTGCTTCTTCTGGTGGTCTCTACTTCTGATCTTAATCTCTTGAGTTGGATTAGCTCTTTCAGACCTTCAATGGTCTTGGAATACTTTACACAGGTCCCTTTTTCTCTTTATTTGCAGGTCTTATGGAACCCGCATGCCCCTTCCTTAGCACTTTTACAAACTCCAAGTTTATGGGCACTAGGTCCTTTCCGCTCATCCCCCCTCCTTCACGTGACCTTGGACTATGGTTTGGGGCTAAGCCTCCTAGTGCTTTGCGACTTCGGGTTTCAGCTACCTAGCGTGCAACTAGTTTCTTTCTACGGGAACTCTGAACCGACGGAGTTACTCAGAACCATATTTGTGGTTCATGCCCCCTCCGACAACCAACAATGTAAATATCTTCGCGCTTCACGTTATCTTCACTCTACTCTTCACAATTTTCCCGAAGTCTGAATACGGGAAATCCTTGGAACAGATCAACAGTTCTCAAGGATCCATAGCCAACCACTGAGATCTTCTTCACACTTCGTGATATTTGCTAACTGCTCGACGCAGTTCTTCCGATTCGTGATTCTGTGAATCTGTGAATCTGCTTATCTGCTACCACGAATCTATCCTCCAATCGACGACTAGGATTCCTTCGTGACTTTGGACTTCAAAAAGTCAACACGCTCACTTGCGTTCTTCCTCCTTTCCTTGAAGTGTGTGGATCTCTTCCACGTGATCTTCTGGATCTAACGGTTTAGAATCACTCTGCACTTCGCACTTCGTGAAGTTTGAATTGTTCTCCTTGCAAATCTTCCAAAGTTCGAATCTTTGAACTCTTGAATCTACTTCCACTTGTCTCCGTGGACGATGGATAGTCCTACTGCCTTCGAGACTTTAGGACTTTGTAAGTCCGCTTCTCCTGTGCACTTAAAAGGGTTTAAGCCTCGTGCACTTACGTCCAGATCCAACACGTGTTGATGCACACGCTCAAATCTAACGACTGAGACCTGTTCTCCTTTGTGCTCGTTCCTCATTGTCTGGACTTTGATCTGATGGTCCAGATTCTTCACAGTGCTCAATCCAACGACCATTGTCGATCCTCCTCCTGAGCTTGCACTTTCTACCGAATTTGAGAAAATTTCTAAGTGTCAAAGGCTGCGGCCTTTGATCTTTCTCCTGCGAGCCCGACTACTCTAGGTCTCGCTTGCACTCTTGAAAACGTTGTCTCTCCTTGAGCTTTGGCAATTAGAACGTTTGCTTCTACGCACTCCTTGCGCTGTCTCCGCAACTTGAACCGATAAATATCCCTTGGCCTCTGCACACCTTGCAGAGTCTATGTGCACACTTGCACTCTCTCTCTCTCGAGGTTTGAAATCACTCGGCCTTTTCTCCTCTTGCGAGTCTATTTCCTTGGGTCTCGTTTGTTCTCCTAAAAATGTTATTCCTTCTGAGCTTTTCGATTTACTCATTTTCCTGAGGGTCTCAGCCCTTCTGCTCCCTTCAAAGGGTTCTTGAGCCCTCCTAGCAACCTCTCGCTCAAAGCACACCTTGCTGAGCATTTTCTATAGAGTGTTCACTAACTCTGTAAGTTTGTTCTCCTTGACACTTCTCTTCTGTCTGAACTCTAAACAAAGTTATTTTGTGCACTCCTTGCACCTGCTCAATGCCCTCTTGGCATAGGCTCTATTGAATCTTCAACAATTCTGTTCTCTCCTATGTTCCTTCTCTGCATAGTCTTCCCTCCAGAATATTCAGTAACCCTGAGGCTCCTTGAGTCTGTGAATTCTTCGGGTGTGCCCTCTTTGCGCGTTCTCTTATGAACTCAAAACAAAATTCAGATGCGCCCTCTTTCGCTGGCTACAAAACTTCCAATATTTTGTTGTGCACTCCTTGAACAACCTAAAGAATCTAGAATGATATTTCAACTCAACAAAGATAGGGGAATCTATCTTTCTATTGCAGATGAAACCTATCATGCATCTACAACATACATAAACACACACATATAATATTCATCATATACACATAACCACATAGAAAGTTCTTATGTAGGAAAAAACTGCTTTCTTTATATTAAGATGAATGTATGTACAAGTGTTTACAAAAGTTGGACTACTACAGAGTCTCAACACTTTCTCTTCTCCTAACAGTTTCAACTATCCTCTATGTTCAATCCCCTCATTTGGGCATACAAAATTCCTATTTCTACTAGAAGGTTCGTCTAGGGTTCCCTCCGACTACCTCTCCTATCGAAGTAACAACTAACAACTACTCAAGCTCTGTTACATTAAATTCTGAGAGTAAAACTCCTAGATCTCTCGCGATCATTTAGTTTCCGAGCGTTTCGCTCTTCTTCAATCACCCATTCAAAACAGATCTACAGGAAAATGCCAGCTTTTAGATACCAAATGATTAAAAAGGCATGTTATGGCATTGAGTTGTCCCTCCACGTGGGCTTGCTGGCGATGCTCCTGCATCACAATGGTAGTAAAAGCCCTATAATTAAAAAGGCACTACAAAGTGATCAATGATGTAACTTGAGTAAGGAGTCCTTTGTAATTAAGAAAGCATCACAAAGATAACAATAGGGAATCAATGAGATTGTAATTAAGAAGACATCACAAAGATAATAATATATAATGATGTTAGTACCAAAGTAAGGTAGGAAAGTTTTTTAATTCATATTTTTTTAGTGTACAATGCTTAGTAACCACATTTGTATTTTATAGTTCAAAATTATTCATATTGTAGTAAGTTAATGGCTCCATTTTGGTAGATGTAGATGTCCCATTAGGCACAATTTATGTCATGGTTTAATATGTATTTTTTTATTATTAAAGTGTAGCACCTGAGTAGTACAATGTTGGTATAGATTAATACATATTTTAACCATTTACATTAGTATATGAAATCAAGAATCATATAAAAATATAGTTAAATGTTAATTAGTTTATAGAAACCATCTATAATGTTATGCTATTAATTCACATAATTAATAAATTTGTCGGGAGTGAAAAGAGCAAATACGCCAATTCCCTGGAGCCAATTCTCATCGCTTGGCCAGATTCATTGCAGGAGCAGTTTTGGCTGGAGAGCCATATCAAAGCGACCCGAACCCAAGATTGTGTATGAAAACATGGATGTCGATCTATGTTGTCCAATTCATAGCTACTCATTTTTCTATTTCTATGTTGTCTGAAATGCTCAGCCTCTCACGCATCAAGGACTTCCGCTGGATTCGCGAATGGGCCATAGACTTTACATTTTCATATTTTAATAATGTCAAAATATGTGCATAAAAATTATAAGAAAAATTTAGCTGTTCGATATTTGCATTTCTGTTTAAGAAAATAATTGTGCTAAATGACATTAATAATATAATTGTTTTTTTAAAAGTTAGCTTGTATTGTTTTTTTAAAAGTTAGCCATCATTCCCTGCATGGTCGAATTCTCCGGAATGTGGAAGATTCGCACCAGCTCTGCTAAACTTTGGCTACATTGGCGCCATCTGCGTAACTGGTGAATGTAACAAGAGGAGTATTTGCATCCTTCCTGTAAGTCTGGAAAACAACTTGGGCTACATTGGCGCCGTCTGCATAACTGGTGAATGTAACAAGAGGAGTAATCGGATCCTTCCCATAAGTCTGGAACACAGCTTGGACTACATTGGCGCCGTCTGCATAATTGGTGAAAGTAAGTGAGGAGTATTTCCATTGTTCCCGTAAGTCTTGAAAACATCTGAGGCTCCATTGGCGCCGACTGCATAACTACATTGAGGTTGAATCCCGATAGCAGCAACCAGGGTATTCACTGAAAGAGCAAGGTCGGATCGTGCGGCTCTGCACTTGCCAAGTGGCAGGTATCCAACGCTGGGATCGTGTTGCTCAGATTCCGTAACATTTGGGCTGTACGGTCTGCTAAGATGTGTAGGATCCGTACCATTTTCGTCGTACGGTACATTAACGGGTCCGTCCGATTTTCGACATGTGTCATGCATCTAACGACCCAATCCAAGGGCTCTAGACTCTCCGTGTGGCATACATCCAAGGGCTCTAAAAACGACACATGGCGCACATCAAGTGGGCAGATTGAAGGGCTCTGGACTCGCCACGTGCCTTTCATCGAACGTTCAGATCCAAGGGTACAAGTCTCGCCACGTCGCGTGCATCCAAAGGCTCTGGACTTGCCACGTGGGGTGCATCCAACGGATAGATCCGGTGGCCCTGAAATCGCCACGTGGCGTGCATCCAATGGTCAGATCTAACGGCTCTAAACTTGCAACGTGGTTAGCATCCAATGGCCCAATCCAAGGGCTCTACACTTGCCACATGGCATTCACAAAGGCCAGATCCAAGGGTTGAGGAATCGCCATGAGGCGTGCATCTAACGGTTAGATTTAAGGGTTGTCTCACCACGTGGCGTGCATCTAACGGCCCAAGCCAAGGTCTCTGAACTCGCCACGTGTCACGACATGAGCAAGTTGGAATTCTCTTCATGAAAACGCCTGTTAATGTGGGATATATCGCGGGGATATAGACTGGAGAACGTAAACGATATTAGTACTGGCAAATCTAAATGCTTCTAGGACGACTAATTTAAATCTCCTTTCGAACCTGTCTGATAAGGCTTACAGATTTGCAAATAAGGGTTTCGCTGAAGGATTAGCCGCATATTCACACCGTTATTGGCACATCTGAAAAATATGTCTGATGTTTATGATGTTTATATTGACGATCTCCAGCGCTTCTGTGACATTAGCAAATCCAGGGAAGACAATCCACAATTAAACTTTTCCTCTTTCAAAGTTTTCAGGTATTCCGAAATATAGCAGGGATCACTTTTCTTTGGAAGTTCTGTAATATAATAATTTAAAATTAAATAATACTTGGCTTTTTAAGATTATTTATCTATAATTAATAAATCAAAAAACAAGTCTATATCAATTATTTATGATTATGTAAGTTATAAATAATGAAGGAAAGCAAGTGCTTGTTTGTGTATTTATGAAAGTTAAGAAATTTAAAATTTATTAATGGACTTTCAAAAAATTAATGTCATTAATGCTACAATGCTTATCAAAGCTGCTTAAATATGGACAAATGACTAGTATAATATGAATTTCTACTGCTTCAATCCTTTGAGATTAACAACATGCATGAAATACTTGAAATTTTTGATAGAGTTTACCAATGGTTGTCTGAAACAGATAATGAAATTGGACAATCCAAAGAGAGTTCATATTCTTCTTTCATCTCAGCGTCCTTTTCATCTTTCTCATCTCAACACCAAGGATCAATATTGTTTTGCATGCTTTACTCTAAGTTTTCAAAGTTTTATGTTATGAATGTAACAAACTTAAAACTTAGGTTTTCTCACAATGAATGCAAAAATTGCATTTTAACTTGTTATCCAAAAGTAAAACTTAGTTTATCTAATTGCATTGTGTCATAGCTGGACGATAAGACTTAGAAGTTGTTAGCCAATAACATGTTTTATAAGAGCAATTTAAATATTACAAAAAAATAATTGACTAGTTTGGCCTATTTACAAGATGGGATAGTGGAGAAATACTGGAGGGCCATTAATAGAGAAAATGTATTATTATAGTCTAAGGCTACTAATAGATGGTCAATGATGGATTCAAATGCTATAATCCTGGACTAATAATGAAAATCAAACTAAATATCTTTTGAACATAATAAAATGAAACTAGGTAGAATTAAATTACCAATCTAGGTAGAATTTTTTTTTATATTATTACAACCTAGTAAAATGAAAGCATTAAGGTAAAAAATATATATATATATGAACTTATTAAAATTGTGGTTTATATTATTAAAGAGATGACACTTTAAACAAAAGTGGTGGTCATCCTTAAACTCTTTTTTATTCTAAGGTGTTTTTAGTGGATCTAACAATTAATATCACTATGGAGATCATAAGCATTAATAATCTCAATCTTATTAATGTTCATTATTTTTAAGTGCATATAATATTTCAAAAATATTTTTTTATGGATCATATTAAGATTAACAAAATATTTGTAATATTTCATTTTTTTTAATTAATGCTTTTTATTATCATTCTTGATATTAACTTTAAAATTCATCCTTATAAAACATTTGGTATTACAATTTTTATGGTTATTTTGTATTTTTTGATTTTTTTTAAAACAAAATTCCAAATTCAAGTTGTGTGGAATAAGTATTAGAACTTTCCATCAAATCTATCAAAATTTTGGAACTTTGATGCCTTTAGTATTCTTTTTCTTAAAGATCACATTTCATTAAATTTGGCTTTGTAAAGATAAAAATTTATGACTTCATCAATACAATATACTTTGGTTTTTGATAGCACTTAAATATGTAAGAGTTTGTCCAAAATGATTAAAGAAATATCTAAATACAACAAAACTAGATGAAGGATATGATATACTAAAAACACTAAAAACAAATAAATTATAAAATAATTTCATACATGACAAAAATAACTATATAAAATTATTGTCTTTATTTGAGCATAAATGGAGTATGATTATGTTTTATATATACTAGTTATAATCTAATATAAGTATAGGTCCAATTTCAGCTATATATTAAGTGAGGTAGATAATGAAAAAATTAGGAAGGGGAAAATCCTATGTAAAGTAGACTTAAGTAGTCAATAGTATTTTGGCACTCATTGCATCGGGTGGGTGAAGAAGTGGGATTGAAACCAATGAAATGAATCGCATAACATCAATCATCACTTCTGGGGCTTGCACCTAGTAACCAGGACTTCCCAGGTGGTCACCCATCCCAAGACGCCTCTGGCTCAAGCGCGCTTAACTGTGGAGTTTTCCCCACAATCAAGCCCACTTAGCTTGCTACCCCATTCACAAAACCTTAGCAAGTATTGTGCCTTATGAACTACCCAGTTAGAGCTCCCTTCACTTTTATTATTTAAGCATATAGGGGCTTCCATAGTGCAAGATATTAGATATTATTTTCAGGATTAACTGCGTAGTGTAAGTCATTAATCTATGACTCATATCCATGAGTATTAGTCGCAACTGACTAATAATTCTCATGATTTGAATAGTCCACTTAGCACTCATTGCATCGGGTGATGCTCACAGGGGTGAAGAAGTGGGATTGAAACCAACGAAATGAATCGCATAACATCAATCATCACTTCCGGGGCTTGCACCCGGTAACTAGGACTTCCCAGGTGGTCACCCATCCCAAGACGCCTCTGGCTCAAGTGCGCTTAACTGTGGAGTTTTCCCCACAATCAAGCCCACTTAGCTTGCTACCCCATTTGCAAAACCTTAGCAAGTA
>ML785186.1:386665-404792 GCA_009831015.1 Picea engelmannii
GGGGGCTATAGAGGGGTCCAAGGGGTTACCTATTTATATTAATTTAACCAATTCATATTAATGTTCATCCACCTTTTTTTTTTATAAGTTAGAGTATTGTATTGATTCCTGTCAAAAAAAATACAAGTGTCTAAGATGCAAATAACTAGGTGGTCGCAGTGCCCAGAAGGGAAACCACTGCGCCAGATAACAAAAAACTAATATGGCCATATGTTTAAAAATAGTATGACTCTGGTGCCCGGTTGGGAAACCACCATCGCCATAAAAAATCTATTAAAAATAGACTATAATACTGGGCCGCGCAGGGCTAAGATATATAATGGCAAGAAAAATAGTGCATATCCTAAAAACCTGGGACAAGACGCAATCTTGCAAAAACCTACTTTGTTGGTGCTTTGCCTTTCCCACGTTCCACGATGGCCTGTTGAAGATCCTGCATGAACATCATCATGGAATCCACCCTTCTCCAATGGTCTGCTTCCCAGTTCTGTGTGTCGAGCGTTGCCAATTTGATCTCCTCCAAGTCTTTTTTCAGCAATTTGATATCCTCCAAGTCCTTTTTAATGGTGCTCAGTTTATGCAAGGTTTTTGTTTGGTTTGCACACCTGGAATAGGAGGGGTTGGCGTGGGTGGACAACGAAGAGGAGGAGGAGGAGGAATAGGAGGGGTCTACTTCCTGATTCTGTGCATCGAGCGTTGCTAGTTTGATCTCCTCCAAGTCTTTTTTCAACAATTTGATATCCTCCAAGTCCTTTTTAATGGTGCTCAGGTTATGAAATATTTTTGTTTGGTTCGCACACTTGGCACAGGAGGGGTTGGGGTGGGTGGAGAGCGGAGAGGAGGAGGAGGATCTTGGGGTGGAGGTGAAAGGGAACCAGGGGGGGAGGGAGGAGGAGGCACAAAACCAAGTGAATTCCCATGCAAATCGAACCACTCGACCCTACAACCGTAGGGGTTCGAGAGGGGGGAGAGGTCGCAAGGTGGCTGGTTTTGGGCATCCAAGAGAATAGGTGCAAGAGGATGAGCCTCTTCGGGAGGAGGAGCTGAGCCAAGGTGGGGGGGTTGCGAGGAGAGCTTCAGGGGTCGGGGCTGCCGGGAGTTCATCTGTGACTTCTGGGAAAGCTGCAAGAAAATATTCATGAGGGTTGACGAGATCATCTGGAGTGTCTGAGGCCGACGATTTCCTTCCATGAGCCAAGTACCAGGCTGCCCCCCGCTTTGGCTTGCTCCGGGGTCTTAGCATCGTGAGAGGTGACCTCCAAAACCTGAGAGGAGCCCACGAAGAGTCGCACCAAAGCTCGAAAATGAGGTGGAGGGGGATGAGAGCTCTGGATAGCTAGCGTTTCGAAATGGAAGAAAGAAGCTATGGCTCTGGAGACCCCATAACATCCAGAAGAAGCAAAATCCGTTGTGAGAGCTGAAGCGACGTGAAGGATCTTCTGCATGGCGCCATGAAGACACACGAGTTGCAGAGCTCCCAGGGCAAATGAACAGCTGATTTTGAATGAGAAGTGGAGGGTGGCGACAGGTAACGTAAAGCCTTGAAAGGACCGGGGATGGGATGTGGCAAGGGGCATACGCCAGGTGGCTTAAGGAGTGGCCAAGTGTCGGCTAGCCTGAGTGGAGTTGTCATTTCAAGAGAGCACCCCATCTGGGGGAAGGTCTTTGGAGTGAGTTATGTTTTTATAATCAATGACGACAAGGTGAGTGGGATTGGTAGAAGGGGTACAAGAGAAGATGCCTTCTTCAATCTCAACTCTGAAATTTTGTATCCAATCAGCTACTTCATTGGCCATTCTTCTGATGTGGGAAGGAAGGATTACCTGTTGCGTCTTAAGAATAGATTTTATTCTGTAGTGTCCATTCAGGAGTCACCAACTGGGAGGTAAATTCTCTAGATCTTCTCCATTGATCAAATGTGAGAGGAGCTTGATAACAGTATGTGAATCACCTTCTATGATGAGGGGAAAGAGATCTTGCTCCAAGGTAGCTTGCAGTCCACAGAGAAGACTCCAGATTTCTGCAGCGTTATTGGTATTGTGCCCCATGCTACCTGCTAGGATGTGTAGGATTTCTCCGTCACTATTTCGGATGACTGCACCGTATCCAGCTGGTCTCGGGTTACCTTTGGAGGCTCCATCAAAATTAAGTTTGAAGAAATTAGTGGATGGAGCCTCCCAATGAGTAGGGCTGGTCTTGCATCCCTCTGTTTCCATAAGACGATCTGGGGTTGGGGTGATGGTTAAATTCCATGCTCTAATGATATGATCTTCATTCTGTGGGCTTTGAAGGTCCTACTCCATCCATAGATGAAGCGAGATGGTTTCATTGATGTTGGTGTGGATTGTGGTCCACACCTCTTGCCACGTTCTAGTGACCGAGTTGAAGATTCTCTTGTTCCTTTCTTTCCAGATCTACCACAGGATGAAGCCTGGGAGTAGTTGCCAGATTCTATTGAGAATGGGAGAGTGGAAAGTCAAGCTTCTCCAATCTACAATAGTTTCCTTTGGACCCATGCGGTTTCTGTCTGAAGTTCTCATGATGCTAGCACTTTGATCCCATATGTTCGAGCTGTAGGGGTAGAGGTTGAGGAGATGATTTAGAGTTTCTTCCTCTTGTTTACAAAGTTGACACCAAGAAGGGCCAATGAAGCCATATTTTCTTAAGTTATCCCAAGTGAGGATGTTGTTGTGTGCCACTAGCCAGAGGAAGTTGCTGACTTTTGGCCATGATTTCATATCCCAGATTTTCCCCCGAATCTCCTCTCGAGGCAAGGTGTCGTGGCCTACTTTTATGGTGTATGCTTCCGGAATGTTAAAGGCGCCTATAAGGGAGTGGCCCCATCGAAGAATGTCCTCCCCTTGTTGACAGAATATTTTTCGTGAGGCGAGATGCTCTTGTAGGGGTCGAAGGTCAACAGTTGGAGGAATATTTAAGAGTTTGTGGGTGTTTTTCTAGGTGCGCCATAATTCTCCTAGATCAAAAGGCTTCCAGAAGTCGATAACTTTGTGTAATCCTGCGGCAGTGGTAAGGGGAATGAGGTCTTTGAGGTTTGGATCGGTATTTAAGGCGGGGATTTGTTTCCACAAGTCACTCCAAAAATTTGTTGATGTACCATTTTTCAGTTCCCAGAATGACTGCTCCATGATGAGTCCTCGATTGTTCCGGGTAGCATTCCAAATTAGCGATCCTGGGCTTTGACCATTCCACCTGATGAGTTCTTTTTATGGGGTTGTGGGGGTATGTTTTTCCTCCACAATCGTGCCCAGAGATCCTGGGGTCTTTTCAGCCATCTCCACCAGATTTTAGCACTGAGGACTTTGTTAAGAGTGGTTGGATCTCATAGACCGAGGCCTCCTTCTTTTTTGGGTTGCAGACCTTTTGCCAACTTACCAGGGAGATTTTGCATCCCTCCTTGGTACCTTTCCACATAAAGCTTCTTTGAATCGATATTAGGGTGTTGTGGATGAAGCTTGGGGCCACTAAGGCTGAGAAGGTGTAGATCGAGAGAGATTGAAGGACGGATTTAAGGAGAACGAAGCGTCCAGACAGATTGAGAGAGAAAAAGGTCCATAGGGAGAGTCTCTTCTTAAAATCAGACAACAAGGAGTTCTAGGAGGCATTCCGAAGTGAGATATCAATGAGGGGGATGCCCAGGTAGACTGATGGTAGGACACTGTGGGTGAAGCCCAGGAGGAGTGTGAGATGGTTTTAGATAACTAAGGGTGTATTGAAGAAGAAGACTTGGGATTTGGTTAAGTTTACTTCCATGCCTGAAGCTTCATAGAAAGGGTCAATGATGGATCTAAAACAACGGGCTTCTTTGATGGTGGAGAGTCCCATGAGAAGGATGTCGTCTACAAATTGGCTGTGAGAGATGGGGGGGGAAATGTCGTGGGGGGTGAGGCCCGAGAGAGAAAGGTCTTGGATGGCTGCTTTTAGTGTGCGGTTGCGCCCTTCTGCCATAAGAATGAAAAAGAAGGGTGAGAGAGGGTCCCCTTGTCTAAATCCTCTTGAGGGGGAAAAAGGTTTGGATGGGACACCATTGACTAGGATTGAGAATAGTGTTGAAGAGGTGAGGTTGACTATCCAAGAGACCCAAGTGTGATCAAATCCAAAGGTGAGGAGAGTAGATTTTAAGTAGCTCCAGCTTAGTTTTTCAAAGGCTTTGGAGAGATCCAGCTTTAGAAGCATGCCTTGTGTTTTGGTAGAGCGAAGGGAATGGATAAATTCATGAGCTAGGATGACGTTGTCTAGAATTTGGTGACCTTCTACGTAGTCGGACTGCTCAGGGGAGATTATGTTTATCCACCTTTGAAATATCAAATAAGTATTAAAGTAATGTAAGAGTGATAGGTGGGAAGGTCAAATTACACAATTTATGACAACATGGGCTAAGTACAACCACTTTTTGGGAAATATGTGAGTCAAGCTTGCACGAGAAGAAAATAAAATTCAAGTGCCTTTTTGGGTCATATTTTCATGTTGGCTTTGGAGAGCATGAAGGGGGTTGAGTGTAGGAAAAAGAGCACCAACCATGTTATGCTTAAGGACAACCATTTTTGGGTTGATTTTTATGTTGAAATGAGGTTGTAGGCCTATTATGAAAGGTTTCATGCCAATAAGTAACAATTCCTATTGAGGAAATGGATCAAGAGCCTTGAGAAGAATGATGTGAGCACTCTTGGAGAAACTAATAGTTCCTAGAGCCCCTAGATGTGATATTCCTAGCCAACTGAGTATAGTAGAGCCCTAGAGGCAAGTGGGAAAACTTAAGGGATTGTGTGTTAGAGAAGGGGGATCCCATTCCTTGGGTTGTGTAGGCTGAGGGGAATAGATATGGTGGATGGGAATTGTTGTTGGAGAAGAACTAGGTTATGGGTTGTTGATTGTGGAGAGTGGACATTGAAGAGGGCCAGACCTCCTTGTGGACTCATAGTGTCAACTTGGGGGTGGATTGTTGTTGATATTTGTAACAACAAGCCTATGGTTGGGAGGAACGTCCCCTACACACAACTAGTTGGTTCATCAATTCAAATAAGTTTTCTATTTTATTTGCACAATTATTTCCACTATGTATAAATGTTAATATGAATGTTGTTTCTATGTGCTTGTATGGTTGCATTCGGGTTTTAGATATCATGTTAACTGCATGATTTAGTTAGCATGTGTATTTTTTTATTTTATTGTGTAAAGAAAAAAAAATTAACGAGTTTAGCAGGTAGGGGTTGAATACAAGTGACAATATTTATTTTGTTCCTTAGATATAAAATGTTGGAAAAATAGTGTTTGATATTTGTAAACCATGTTTTGTCATTTATTAAACTTGAAACCATTAAAAAAGTCATCATTATATTTCTTAATACATTCTTAATACAACAACTACATGAAATGGTAACAAATATTCATGAAAGATTTCAACTTTAATCCAAAAGTTTTCTTGTCATTTAAATTTATTTGGAGAAATGTAAGAGCTTTTCTAAAAAATCAAAAACAATTACAACTCAAAATCAATACTTTATGTTTCTTAATACAACAATTGCATGAAATGGTAATGAATATTCATGGAATATTTGAACTTAATGCATAATGTTTTTGATCATTTAAATTTATTTGGAAAATTTTAAGAGCATGTCTGAAAACTTGTAATGATTGCACTACAAAAATACAATGTAATCCTTGGTAGAAAAGCATTGAATGACACAAATCACAAAAATACATTATTTCTCAATTTTTGGACCACAAAAAAACAAATCAATTTCAATTAGTTCACATTAAGAATACATTCAGTATTACGTTGTTTCTTATGATGCTATGTCAAATTTATCAACATAGTTATTTTAAGCCGAAATGTTCTTCGTTCTTGAATCTAATTTCAAAATTAATCTCAATTGAGATTGAAATTACAAAGCAACCAATGTTGAGTTGACCACTCGATAATTTAAAAGATATTGAAATATTGGCAACACATCATGAAGTTAGGCCAAGATAAAGGAATACATGATTCTTTCTACTGAAAAACTATAGAATCTAATTTGAATGGAAGGATATTCCTTTGCCAAGAATCCTTCATCCTTTTAAACTTCCTAAAAAATGTGTAAAAGGAAAATATTAGGCCTCAATTGTATAATTCATTTCAATGATAGATAATTGTTATAACTAGTGAAGTTCCCTAGTGTTTCTTTACAAAATTTGAAGTCACTGAGAACTTACCAAATTCCTACAAATTGTTTGGCATTACATTGTATTATGTAAGAACCGGTAAAAATGCGGATACTTCAACTGTCTTGTTGAATCTCTAGCAATGATTATGTGTGAATCTATGATAACTCGATATCCTATACTTCATCTATAAAGTGTAAACATCATCATATTGGATCACTTCATTAGGATCAACATTAGCTCCAAGGCCCAACCTTCATGTACCATATTCTCTTGGTTGTGTTGAATGCTTCAATTCAAAAGTGTACCAGTATATGCACCACCTATACATTAGGTGGAAGTGGAAAATAAGCACCATGGGTATGAATTAGTTTCTCCATTTCATCATATTCTATTGCATCAGATAAAAAAATTTGAATTTTCTAATGCATTAACTTTGCCTCTTTGAAAAATTGGCTTTCAATGATATACGACATATATACAAGAAGATAGAGAAATAATTTTCAGTATATCTAGAGGGATGAAAGGGAAGAGTAAGGCACCCCACTTCATATTTTCATTTTTCAAGCCATTCCCGATTTAATCCCTGGAGGAAACATCATCATACATGGTCACTTCATTAGGATCATCAACAACTCCAAGGCCCAACCTCCTTGTACTATATGCTCCTAGCTTATAATCAATTCTTCCATCTGGAAGTGTATCGATATTTGCATATTAGATGCAAGTGGAATACAAGAACCACATGTATATTAGATGCAAGTGGAATACAAGCACCACCTATACAACTCAACTACATCCTCTAATTATCCTCTATAACATTAAATAAAATCGTCTGACTTTTCTAAAGAATTAAATTTACCTATCTCTTATAAAATCTTCGAAACTCTTTCAATGATATATGATGGAGATAAATTTACACAAAATAATCACTTTCTAAATATCCATAGGGGTCAAAGAGGAGTAGGGCACCCGAATTACTAGTTTCATTTTTTGAACCATTCTTGGTATAATCTCTAGAGGAAACAATGGGTTTGGAGGCTGATCTCCCCCTATAAAGGGATAGATTTGGTAGTTTCCAATCCAGTAAGCAGTTCAAGGGGTAGAAGTAAGAACGAGTGCATGAAAAATATGAGCCATTGATGGATATTGCATAGTGGCAACTACATTCATTGCATGTAAAGGCTAATCCATTGATGGATACTACATAGATGGAACTACATTGGCCATAGAGTGTTGAATCTAATGACCATTTAGGAGGGTTTTGAGTAGATGTTGTTGCTATGTGTTTGTATGGATGCATTCAGGTTTTAGATATCATGTTAAATGCATGAATTAGTTAGCATGTTCTTGCTGTTGATTTTATTGTATAAAGAAAAAAAAATTAACGAGTTTAACATGGAGGGGTTCATTACAGATGATGATATTGATTTTGTTCTTTAGACCTAAAATGTTGGAAAAATAGTTTTGATCTTTGTAAATTTTGTTTTGTAATTTATTTAACTTGAAACCATTAACAAAGTCATCATTATATTTCTTAGTACATTATTAAAACAACAACTACATGAAATGGTAACAAATCTTCATGAAATATTTCAACTTTACTCCAAAACTTTTCTTGTCATTTAAATATATTTGGAGAAATGTAAGATATTTTCTAAAAACCCAAAAACAAATACAACCTGAAATCACTACATTATGTTTCTTAATACAACAATCCACTAAGAAACTGGAGTGGTAGAAGTAAGAACTGATGCATGAAAAAGATGAGCCATTGATGGATATTGGGGTAAATTCATGAAGGTGGGTAACACTTTCGTGAGAATCGGATCTCCAAAATTTTGAAAGACCTTTTTTTGGCCGAAATATATTTTGATCGAACCTTTGAATGTCAAATCGAACGGTACCGTGATGATGCCCTCAATTTCCATGTACAATTTTATCCAGAAGGATTTTTTTCATCCGGTAACCTCTTTTCGGCCGAAAGATATTTCGACCAAAAAGATATTTCAGCCGAAAGAATTTTTCGTCCGAAACATTATTTTGGCCGAAAATAGTTTTATATATTATCCACACATCATGACTGTTATGATTTTTCTGAGTTCTTGGCGATAGTGTGAGTGATAGTGTGTTATTGTTAGTGTGAGTATGTTGGCATGATTGTGTTGGCGTGGTTGATAGTGTGAGTGTTGGTGCGGTTGATAGTGTGAGTGTGAGTGTTGGCCAACTGCGGGCGGGCGGACACGCGGTCGGGCGATCGGAGCTGCGGATCTTGGAGCTACAAAGCTTGGAGCTGCGGGTCTTGGAGTTGTAGGTAATTTTTTATCTCCAATGCAACAATCCCTTTTGTTGCTAGATTCTGAAATTTTCCTTCGTTCTTCGCTCGGTCCTGATAGATTTATCTTTGCAATCTTAATTGTGATAAACTTAGTGCTTTAATCTTTGCGATAAATAGTTAACTATGATAAATAGTTAACTGTGATAAATGTGATAATCTTTGCAATCTTAACTATGATAACTGTAGAAAATTGTGCTCTTTATATTCACCGAGAAATATTAAATTGTACCTGATGCTCGACAGTTCGATAGTTTGGTGGTCATCTGGAGCGAGGAGCCCCAAATCCCGAAGCCCGGAGTTGATCACAGTCATTGGTTGTAGGAGGAGTGTGGATCGTCGGATCTGTGGAATTCGGCCCTTCGCTAGTTCATAGGTAATGCATGTTGGAGTTGCAGAAAATCCCTAAGCCTAAATTCCCAAAGTTCCTTTTGGTCATAGATCATGGAAAGAAGCATGGACCGTTGATCCCTAAACTCTTCGGGAGTTTTCCAGTTCAGCATTTGGGATAATTGGAGTGTGTTTTGGGTAAATCTTCTGAAGCCCGAAGTTCTAGAGCACCAGAGTCTCGGATATCTGAATAGCTCCTTTTAGTTAAAGAGCTTGGTTCTATCCTGTGATCACATGAGATTTCCTCCAAGGAAAAGGGGCTAACACCTGTGGCTCGATTCTAAGGTAAAAGGGGCTTAGAGAAATATCCTGTGGGTTTTATGTGGACCTGCATAAGGAAGTAAAGGGGCAAGTGATCATTGGAGAGGATCCAACAGGGATCCAAGAGTAAATTAAGCTCCAGCAGAATATCCTAGACTGGAAGGTCGCGCGAGCCCCCTAGGAGGGGTGGGGGTTTGCATCAAGTGGTATCAGATAGAAACCTTTGTTTATAGATAGTAGGAAGAGAAGGATAATTTTAGAGCAGTTAAAATCTGTGAAGAGAATATGACTACAAATTTTCATGTGAGGAGTTTAGAGGAAAGTCACAGTGAAGTGAAAAAATATGTCAAAGCGAAGGGCATCGAGAAAAGGAGTAATGAGGATATCATGAAGTAGATATTTTAGGTGAGGGAACAACTTGATGTGCTAACAGAACAATGGAAAAGAGATAAAGAAGCCCGAAAATGTGGATGGTTAATGAAGAAGGCTACTAGATGGCCTATTCAACAGTTGATTTCCCGGAGACAGAGGCACATGCTGAAAATTTGGATAAAGGAGGTAGATAAAATCAAGGTGGATGATAGAGAAGTGTGCATCTGTGAGCCTGAACAAGGGCCAATCCTTGGAAAGGGTGATGATGAGAAGAGACCAGTTGAGGGTCTCATGGACTCTAAGGATATTTTAGATCAACATGTGGAGGTGTTGATAGAGGAGTTAAGTGAGGCCACAGAGCCGCATGTTTTTAAAACTGACAAGTTGTGTAATACCCCAAGGATGTGCCCCAGTTATATTATGAATTGTAATAATGTTTTGTAGACTGGTGAGTCGAGTGTTGATAAGCTGTTGGGCTTATGTTTCTATTAGGCTGGAGAGCCTAAGTGTTAAAGTCCAGGAGCCTATTTTTGTATATGTAATTATGTAGAACATTAATAAAGATTAAACATCATTGCGCACAAACCGACCACGAAGAAAGAGTGATGGGGGAATAAGATTCCACAAGGTGGGTAAGGGAAAGGGGGCTGGAAGGTTGGAAACAGGGGCTAATCTTAGGGGCTTAAGTCCATGGGAATAATAATTTATTATTATTCCAAAGTGGTGTGAAAGGTATACTTTTATCCTAAGTTCCTGGAAAAGGTAATGCATACTTGATGGAGAGCATGCAGATTCATGGGAGACATGTGTCGGCTCAGGCACATGCAATTTAACCCAAGAATTGAGTCATGATGGGGTTTTTTCCTCCATTTGGTCATCCTCTTTCTGAATGGTTTGAGTCTGTGTTTGACCTCTGCGTTGATTCCTTGTCACGCACCCTGAAAACCATAACTGTGAAGCCGACCAGTGTATTCCCATGAATCTTGTGGCCTTTGTATTCGACCTTTGCAATATTCACGCACACACCTGAGACCCAAAATCCATGAACTGTTCTGTGTCTTCTGAGGAATCGACCCACACCTGAGTAATCACCTTAGTTGTGTGTTGTTCAGCGTGGGATTTTGCCGCCTATGGTGCCATTCCCATATGATGTTGCTACTATCATCCATGTGTGAATGAGTGTTGAACCATGGTCGTTTTCCTCACCTAGATGGAGCTAAGTCAAGGAGTGTCCTGAAGAAGCAGGTTATCAAGCCTGTGGTAGAAGAGGCAGGTTGTCAGGCCTGTGAACATCTCTCTCTAGGTGAGAGAGTCTGTTGGGAAGTGGTTTTCTCCCAAAGAGAGTCCAACACTAGCTACGAAGCTCTGAGAATTCTTGATCTGTCATGTTGCCAAGACCCAGAGAGGGAGGTGAAGCACCAATGGACTATGCTTGTGAAGGTGTATACTCCCGAGTGGAACATGCATGTGGGGAATGATATTCCATGAGTAGTGGGCGTAAGAAGGCTCCTAGAGAGAATCCTTCTGGTTTCTCTGTGCAATTTTCCTATAACCTCAGCCTAGTCTATGATTCCCTTGCCTTGGGTGGAGCTTAGTCCCAGCTCGGGGGTGACCCACTGCTGAGCGTGATGAGAAGCATGGTATAAGGCTGGGAGGTTCGTGGAAAGTTTGCACGTAGTTGGTGGAGTTACTACAATTTCAAAGATAAGTATCATTATGTGTTTAATTTCAATTAAAATGCATGTATGTGATGCTTGTAATATTATCATGTATTCCGTTGCAAGTGGATTTATTTTAATTCTTTTTAAGTCTGTATGATGGCAATAAATCTATGTTAAATGTATTAATTTGATTTAATATGCATGTTATATACATATGTATGTTAATGTTCCACGTAGTAGCATTGCCCGAAAGTGGAGTTGATGGCTGGGGATGTTACAATATGGTATCAGAGCCAAAGTTTCAACGTTGAGCCTGAATGGGCCGTGTCAGTGGAAGTTGAAGCGAGAGTTCGGAAGAAGTTGTTGTTGAAATGGACAAAACTCAAGTTCTAACCCAAGGTTTCAAGTAGAAATTATGTTAAGAGGAACCAATTTCAAAACTTAGAATGTTTCTGAGTGCCAAGGGGTTACTTGGTCATGTTACGAAGCTCAGGAGGAGTAGCGGTAGAATAAATCCACAACCAGTGTGGTATTTGACCACAAAGAGAGAGAGAGCTCAACACTTGCGGTGTTGGAGCCGTAGGATCTATTTTGGAAAAGGAGAGTCCTTTACGACCGTCAGATCCGGAGAGAGAGCTCAACTTTTCCCATGAGACATCCCTCTTTATATAGAGTGAAGAGGGATGGATGAAGAGATTAGGATAATCCCACTAAATCAGATAAGCGAGTGAGATCCAAATCGATCGGAGGCCATCTCATCCTTCTAAATATTCCATTCTAGAACCTTCAAGAATTTCACCTTTTTCCTTTGCTTGAGAATCATTGCACCTTAAACACAAACAACCTGTGTCGACACTGCATTCCACTATGATGAAACATGCGAAGATCAGGGATCGTCGCACCCTTAAAATTTGGCAAGGTGCAATGATATTCTTTGGTAGGGTTTTTAATAAAGGAAAGATGATTCTATTTCCCAGGGAGAAAGTATTATTTCTTTAGTAGATTCACGGAACATAGCAGTAAGTAATACATGTATCATCGATGATCACAGGGGTGACCAAACTAATGTGTAACACAATTCCCCCCAAAGTATCAAGTTGGAAAATGTGACAATTGAAATACTTTGTAGAATGTGTGTGTTGAGAACAAGGAGCACATCGGTCGGAAACCTGCAAACAATCAAGCATCTGAATAATAATATACCATTTATTAAGTTAGGCATTCCCATACTCATACTACAAGTGACTCTAAGTATAAGTTTCAAGTGAGTCATGGCCACCAATCATACACTGTGGATCCATGCCATCATGATTCAACATATCCATGAGAAATACATTGTCGTCTATGCTATAACAAATCAAATTTGGACATAGCCACTAGAAATACACTATGGATATATGTGTCAGTACAGACTTAAAAATACTCCATCGCAACTTGGATTTATGTGGCAGTATCTAGGGTCTTCATTTCCATCATCCCAAAGTACAAATATATCCATGTGATTACAG
Organism: Picea engelmannii; assembly: GCA_009831015.1. Lineage (NCBI taxonomy): Eukaryota > Viridiplantae > Streptophyta > Pinopsida > Pinales > Pinaceae > Picea > Picea engelmannii. Next base: position 399,355 of record ML785186.1, read on the forward strand.
GTGTCGAAGTCGAACATGGTAGAGACCACTTGATTACCAGTCATTAATGGATATCATTAACAAGTGCAAGGGAAATCACCATTGATGTCAATGACCCCCAAGGTACTCTAGTACAATCCAACAAATGTGAATTAATGATTTGAAGGTGAACACTCGATGGAATTTTCCAATCAGGGGCCAATGATGTGAACCCACTGTTGAAAATGAGGAAAATTTCCATTGAGGTATGAAAGTTCCAAGGTACTAAATGATTTCTAAGTCTAATTCATAGATAATGAGCTGAAGTTGACAGGAAAAGACTCATCACAAGAGGGCCTTAATGTATCCCTCATCAGTGACATGAAATATGTAATAGATTTGAACTAGATCAGAGTATAAAGTGATTCAAAACTGACTCGGGGAAGGTCGACATGGCAAGATTTTGAGGACTACAGATGGATGACTCGATAGAAGGCTTGTTTAGGTTGAAATTCTCTTGAACATATGAATGAAATGACAATTGTATTAGCAACAATGACTCAAGGAGGACCCAATATACAAACTTGTGGATGATCAAACGAGAGACAAATGGATTTCCCAACCCAGATACAATAATGAAGAGGGGTGTCATGTTCAAGAGTGACTTACTGCCACTAACACAGATACATATATACATTTATTTCCCAATTTCCCCCCACCATTTCTGGCGAGTACCTCTTTATTTTTACACAAGCTTGAGGAGGATAACATATGCTTGAAATGTAAGCTCATCCTTCGAATGAGTCCCTCGGAGTATGTTTAACGAACCCTAGGAAGGAGTGGTTCGGTCCCATATGGGTCTTTCGTTGCTTGTTTTATGAGTATGAAGAAATAAAACTCAGGGTTTTTTTCATGTTTAGAGATTCTGAAAAACACTTAAAGAAAACTCCAAAATGTCATTTTTCGTAAATTAGTCTGATGAGACCGAAAAAGAGATAATATACCGCTCATCAGTATTTTTCTTCAAATACTTTTATGATCGTAAAAAGAACAAGGTCGCTCGACAATATTTTCATGTTTAGGGAGTTTTAAAAGAGCTTAAAGGGGACTCCAGGGGGGTTCTTTTTTCGTATTTCCATTACGAGTCCGAAAAAGTGATAAAAGTTTACTTGATTACATTCTCATAGTTTTATGTGCATGAGAAAGAATAAAGACCATGCTTGGTGTTTTTTACTAAAAAAACCTAAAAGCATATATACATCAAATGATTTTGCAAAAACACGCAAAAATGACCAAAAATGGGTGATCCATATAAAAATTCCAGTCGCGAGACCTCTATCCTGCAATATTGACACTTTGAAAAGTTCATTAGGTTTTTAACATAGGTGAAAAATATTAAAAAATAATTTTAATTTTAAGTTAAAAATGGTAAAATAGGTTAAATAGGTCAAAACAAGTTCATTTTGCCACTCCATTTGTATTTTCACCAAACTAGTGTAAAAAACCCTCATTTTCCTCCAATCTTCAAGTAATGATTTTGGAGCGTTCCATGGATGATTTCTCAATCCATTTCTGTGAGGTAGGTGATCTTCCTCCCCTCTCTCTTTCTATAGTAATTTTTTTTCAGTTTTTATGGTTAATTTTTTAGTTTATGGGTGAATTTCCAAGGGAGAGAGCGCCTCCAGATCGTCGCAGGTTCTCCATATTGGGAACTACGACAATCTAGGATCATCATAGGGGTTTTACTGTTGGGATGCAACGATGTTGCACTGTGGTAAAATTGGCCCCTGTGACGACCGTAACTCAAAAAGTAAAAAGAGAGAAAGAACTAGGGAAGCTCCCAATTTTAGATTTTTAATGAACTAATTCATCTTTAGTTGTTGTTTTTCAGACTTTCCACAGTTCATGATGCTCGAATGGAGGGAAAGAGAGAATGAAGAGGAAGATTACATTGTCAGGAATGATCCCAACACCGTCATGGCACTCCGGGAGTGTGTCTTGCCTAAGTTTTTCAAAGTGTGGGGCATGAGGACCCAATTAGTTCAATTGGAGCACTTAGTCCAAATGTGGGACGTAAACGAACAAGCCTTTCATGTCGGGGTACATACACTCACTCTAGATATTGATGACATCTATTTTTTGACTGGATTATCTCGTTGTGGGTCTCGAGTGTCACTATAGGGAAGCAAAGGAGGAGGTGAACCAATGTATTATTATGTAGCACATCTCTGCGCAATTGGTACATAGAAACTTAGTGGCAAGGTTTCCATAAAGGATGTTCATGATTTATCTTTGAGGACCATTTTCTATATCATTACTCATGTGGTAGGGAGTGCATCTCCACACATGGCCTTGGAGAGCCATTTTTAGTATGCTATTGAGTGCATGGAGCCCCAAATTTTCAACTGGTGTGAGGGCCTCCTCAAAAATATGAAGAAACAATTAACAAAATGCAGGACCGTTCGGTTGAAGCAATTCAGATATGGATCGATTTTGGTATCCTTTTTCCTAGAAAGGGTCCCAGTTTTATGCCTACAGCATGTGGATTGGGGTGTACTCGCTCCACAGAATCCTCAGATGAAGAGATGGGTAGACTTGATGGCACGCCATGGTGGAATGCCAACCGTTACATATGGTCTTATCTTCTTCCAGTGGTTGAGATATCAGCTCGTCATGATGGAGGATTACACATATGTCGTGATTTATTTCCATGGTGATCCTGACTTGGCACTACTCGAGGGTTCACAATGGGGAGATATAGGTAAAAATGACTCTTTTTCATTATATGTTGTTTTTGGCATTTTAATTATGAAATTTTTATGTTATGTATCCGAGACTAATAAAGAGCTCTCAAAAATGTAGTTGTGGCACCTTTCAGGCCTCTGGGATCATCTACAATCCAGAGGCATGGAGAGATAGGCGCAGTGGCAGGTTGAGGAGTAGTAGCTGATGATCTCGAGGAGATCGAACACAACCTCAAGGGATTGACTATGGACATCCTTGACATCATTGTGGATGAGTTACCTCGTCGTTACCAATGCCATATTGTTGGTGTTTCAACATCCATTGGTCGACTTGTCCATCGTGTAGCACGATAGTGGTTTGTTATCATGAGCAACATCCATGATGCATATGCATATGAAGCCATGTGCTTCAACATTTTGGTCTCAGAACACACTTTTTTGTAACCTTTGACGTTATAATACAAAAAGTCTACCATCTTACTTGTGTTTATGTGTGTGTTTGGATTTATGAATGACACAAATTTCTATCTAAAATATAATTGGCTAATGCATCTGTTAATGTGTTTAGATATCTAGGAATGTGTTAATATTCAATGTAATCAAAATTTCTTTCCAGGAGACAAATTATCAAGTATACTTGTAATAGTGTAGGACTTCGGAAGGAATAAACATTTCTTTATTGAAGCACCACGAGTTGAGAATCAAGAAGTACAATTAGATAAAGGATGCCAAATGAAATGGAATCAATTAATAATTCAATGACTACACTATATTCTGTAATGTTATTAGTTGCACGACCAAGGAAAATACCATGTAGACTGATAAACTCATCCATAGGTGCATAGATTTCCCATGCAACAAATGCTATATTTTGAGTACTGGGATTAGCACCATCATCAAAACCAATATAGGGTAGAGAGAATGCCGACATCTGGAAACCAAGCACAAGGCAAGGTAAGCAGTTTGAGGGTAGAAAAATAAATGACAAAAAACAAACTAAAGTATGATACATTAAAGTACAAAACACTTATGCAAAAGCACTTTAACCATAGTACTTCTTTAGGTAAATCCCATTTCTGGGTTCTCCCAAAGGAATTCCATCGTAATGAACTATCTCATAAGCCCCTTTCTCTAACATGTGTTTAACGATATAAGGGCCATGCCACATGGGTTTGAATTTAGTTGCCCCCAACAAATCACAATCTTGGTCATAGAGAAGAACCAAATCGCCTTTAGAAAAAACATGAGGTTTAACATGTTTGTCGTATTGATCCTTGACGCGTTTCTTCTAGGTTTCTATTACTAACGCAACATCAAGATGAGTCTCGTCTAATTACATTAAATACAAGATATGTTCTTATTTGGCTGTGGTGTTGGGGAGAAGTTCGACGACTAGTTTCAGAGACAAAATTTCACATTCAATAGTCAAAACGACTTCGATACCATACACTAACTGGAAATTTGTGAACCCCGTAGCATATTTAACTGACACCCGATAGGCCCATAATGTCAAAAGCATCATTGTGTGCCAACTTGACTTATGAATCCCCACCATCTGTCGAAGCATAGTAGTTAAAAATTTGTTGATTGATTCAACTTGGCCATTGGCCTGTGGATAATAAGGGGTTGACTTTTCATGTCGTAAACCCAATTTATCGGTAAGCTCATACATCATAAAATTTTGAAAATGGGTTCCATGGTCAGTGACGATGGATTGAGGGACACCAAACCTAGTGATGATATGATTGAATATGAACAGTGTTGCACTTTACCCAGTGTTATCAAATGTAGGCATTGCCTCAGCCCATTTAGTGAAATAATCCACAAATAAAATGATGTATGCATGCCCCCCCGACCGAGTGAGGGTTACATGTCATGAAGTCAATGCCCCATTTATAAAATGGACGAATGGAAACTACATGATAGAGAGGAGCAGGATGATATCAAATCTTATTATTATAGGTTTGACAAGCGTGGCATTTTTGAATTATGAGAATGCAATATTTGAAAAGAAAAGTCCAGAAGTAACCAAATCGTAGGATCTTTTGGGCAGTGGAATACCCAGAAATATGACCGCCACATGCTCCAGAATGACAGTCATTTAGTGCTTTCTCATCTTCATCATATGTCAAACATCGTCGAAACACAGAGTCAATACCATGACGGTAAAGGGAATCACCAAGAATAATATATTGACGGGATTGATACCTAATAGGATGATGATCTACACGAGATATATCAGGCTGAAAAGTTTGGGTTTGGATATAAATTATAATTTCTCCATACCAGATATCGTATGACCTTATCAGAAAGAGAGATTCATCAGGAAAAGAATCTTCTGCCACATTTTTTGTATCAACGGAGGGAAGGTCACATATCAATTCAACAAATACCAAATATTTCTTTGAATTGGATTTCTCAAAATCCAAATCAAACTCCTGGAGAATCACAATCCATTTGGAGTATTTCCCCCCTAGCAATTTTTGTGTAAGAATATGTTGGATAGGGTTGCAATAAAAAATAATCGTGGTTTTGCACAATAAGATATAGTGACGAAAATGTTGGATAGCTTGAACAACCTCCAAGGCCAATTTATCCACATGCATGTATTTTATTTTGGTGGTCGTAAGACTCCAACTTAAATATTAAATGACATGTTCATTGTGTGAATCATCCTCTTGGACTAGAACCATTGTGATGGTATGATCCGAAGCAACCAAGTATAAGAAATAATCT
>ML785186.1:404830-418023 GCA_009831015.1 Picea engelmannii
GGGGGGGGGGGATAATGGTGTGCAGTTTAATGAAAGTTTCAAAGAATCAAAGGATTTGTTGGCAGTCTTGTCCCACACAAAATCATGACCCTTCTTAAGAAGTTGAGTCAAACCTTTCGTTAGTTCGGCATAATTGGGAATGAATATTCATAGAAAGTTTGCCTTCCCTTGCAAATTTTGGAGTTGGCGTAAGGTAGAAGGAGGAGGCAAATTGATAATGTCTTAAACCTTCAATGGATCCACCCTAATCCCATGTGTGGAAACAATAAAGCCTAGAAGTCTTCAAGACTCCACAACAATATGTCTTAATTTCATGTACAACGATATCCAGATCAATTACGGGAATCTCTTCGTAACTCCATGCAAAAATGTCATGAAATTATTAGAAAAGGGCCTTGTAAGTTTGGATCTCATCAAGATAACATGAGGCACCTATATGAACATTTTCCACAATTCCATTCTTAATTGAAATATCTAGAGGGATGGTGGGTGAAATATTTCCCAAGTTTCCTTCATAAAAAACATCACATGTTGGTTCAGAAACTGGGGGGTAATTAATAACTGTGGATGGATTCAAAATCCATTGATAAATATCGATAGTCTCGGGTTCGAGGAAGAGGATGGAATGATTATTCCCATCATCCCAAGGTGTGTCTTCCACAAACATAACTGCCATGATCATTTCATCAGTTGGAAATATCTTGTGAAATATATCAGGAGATGTATCAAAGAGAGAACGAGGAGAAGGAGATGTCGATTGAATATCTTGATATCCCAATTCCACCAGACTTAATGGCAATTTGTCTCCATAACGAAGACAGTCTTCTAAGCTATGTACTATCCAAGGGTCATACGACTCAAGGATTTTTCCAACACTGGTCGAAATCATGCTAATAGAAGCGACAGAAGGACAAGCTAATTGATGAGGGAGTCTTGGAATGTGATCTTCCAAGTCAAATATTATCAAATTTATATCAGTAGGATTGATTCCACCATCATCATTTAACAGTGCCTTCTGTTGAGTAGGACAAATTTGAAGGACTTCGAGAGCCGACATCGCAGAAGGTGCTTGTGCAAGATTTTCTACAATACTGTAGTTTTGAGCTACACATGCATGTGGGTTAAATGACGACTTATGAATGATGTTGTTAGGAGGCAGACGAATAACTATATCAGGAATAGGTCGTTTGATATGAAAAGGAACATTAGGGGATGGAGATGATGGAGGAGGTTGAACCAACGAAGGAGGTGCATCATCAACTTTCTCTTTAGAAGGAGAATAATCTTTGGTTCGAGTAGCGACTGCAACTTCTTTTTTCTTGGAGTCACCAATATACATAAGTACATAAGAGTTGGTAGAGGGAGAGGGTTGATCATGAATAACTAGTTGAGCCTGCTGTTGAAAAGGAAAAGGTTGTGACAAAACAACATGTGTAGGGGGAGTCCCGATCCCTTGAAGGAACTTATTAACTTTTGCATGTCTCAAACAATATTTCGTGTAATGGTCCTCACCACAGATAAGACAAGGATAACGAGGTTTTTTCTTTTCTTTATCATCAACAGGTTGAGTTTTGGGTTTATCAGGTTGTTGATTACTATTTTTATCCTCTTTATTCTTACCCTTCCCTTTCTTTTTATTTTGATATTTATCGGTAGTCATATATTGGACCATATTGACCTCAGAGGTTTTACTAGGAGAAGGAGAAGGAGGAGTAACATTTTGTACACTAGTAGTAGTAGGTTTGGGATTAGAATGATTGACTTGTTTTGACTGATTTTCAGCACGCAAAGTTCCAATCACACCATCAACAACATGCGATGCTACTGGAAGTGTTGGTGTTGGATTGGTAGATGGGCGAGGAGCATCAAGGATCAAATCATATAACATTCTCATTTGAGAATAAACGAGATCCAAGTATTGAGCACGACTGATCGCCTAGACTTCAGTGAAAACACCCCCATGGAGACATCACAAGCTATAGGACCAATGATTGACTGAGTAAACCACTCAACCAATAATTGATCAGGAAGAGGAACTTTTATTAATTGTCATCTCCACCTCCACTCATGAATATGATCCAAGATGTGAGTAGAAGGGGATTATTTAAATGAGCTTATTTTTTTTTCCTATCTCATACCATATCGGTAATTGGTTATGTGTCAAGAAATCCATGGCTAAGGTATTGAAATCATTGAAGAATCCTCTTGGAAATTCGATGTACCATTTGGCAGCCAAACTCGTAAGAGTGTGTTGGAAAAGATGTAATCAAATGGAGCCATCCATCAAGGAGTTGGACAAACACCAAAGATGAAATGTCATGACATGATTGTTTGGTTCTTCTCCCAATTGACCTTCAAAATTAGGAATGCCTTATGGTAATTTGTCAGGTATAACTGACCAATAAGGAGAATGCAAGATGGGATCATTCAAAATCCTAGCTAAATATGGTAAATCCAAAGTAGCTAGAAATGGCAATTGTCTCTTTACCTGAGGGAACTGGTAATTTCGGGGAGGCAATCCCATAGGTATACTAGTAGGACCTTAAGCAGTTTGTAAATAGTTAGAGGGTCCAATCAAATTCGGTTGAGGAGGGTTTTGATTCAAGTAGCCAACATTTGTTGGTTGATTTGGCATGCTGCCTTGGAAAGGATCATTAGATTGAAAATGTTTACCCCTGGTAGGATTTACAATTCCTGGATAAGGTTTCCCGAAATGAGAGGGTAAAAAATAATTTGATTGAGAATTTTCCCCCCCAGGCAGTTGTTGATTTCCTTGGAAAGGAAAATTCTAAATTTGGGTTTGTAATCCAGGTGTATATTGCTCTCAAACTGGGTTATGACCCCCAACTTGGGGTTGTCCCCCAACTTGAGGTTGACCTCCAACAGGAAGTTGAAAACCAGAAATAACAAAATGACTTGTGCCTCCAAGCAAATTGGAGCTACTTGGACTAGGAAAATTAGATCCTCTAGGTGGTGGATGAATGCTAGGCCCTCCGGATAGAACCTAGGTAGGAGTGGGAACAAAACCACTAGCAACATTATACCCAAGTGGAACAAAAATACTAGGTCCTCCAGATGGACCCTGGGTAGGATTAGGAATAGAAATATTAAGAGTGTTATACCTAGTTGGAAGTGATGGATTTTATCTAAGCAGAAGTGGCGTTCTAATAAGAGATTGATTTGTTACCGTACTTCCAGTAGAAAAAGGTGTAACTTGTGGGATTGTGGTAGAGCTAGTGAGTTGGAGAGGAATAATTGTATGTGTACCAACCAACAACGGGTCTGAAACCGTAACTACATTACTTTTCATGCCAATAAAATGATTCATAGGTACAGTATAAGAAGTAGAAGTAACGGGTATGTGTGATGACATAGGTTGGTTTGGACTCATACCTAGTTTATCAAAAATATCATGTCCCGAGGTAGTCCTCCAGAAAGAACGGACTGAAACCGAACTAGGATTAAAAATTCTAGAAGTTTGAACCGGGGTTCTAAATTATTCACTATGAAATGGTGGATCATCCACATCGGACTCTACAAAAGGTATCGAAGGTATTCTAGTATAGTCTTCAGAAACAACGTCTCACGAAGAGTTAATTGGAAGAAAAATCAAGTCTTGTATAGCATTCAATAACAGATATACAGGGAGTGATGATTCAACCAATGGAGTAGAACTCTTGACCTCAGAGGATACATCGTTATTGACTGCTCCTTCAGGAGAAGGACCCTCTGGTGAATTAGGAAGTAAGGGGGCGTATTCTTCCAGAGGTAATCCCTGCATCCTACATGAATGGTGAGGGTTGATGTTGGCCACACCCAACAAAGAATAAAAAATATCTATGGCCAACTAGAGAAAACAAACAACACTTCAATAATAAAATCTAGATATCAAGCAGACAAACAAAATTTATTATTTCAAAATCACTAGTTGGTGATGAAATCCAACGTCGCAATATCAAGACAAGAAGGGGTTGGGATAAAGTGGGTGGAAAAGTTATGTTGACAGCCTGCTTAACAAACTTATGCCCCAGTACAAGCTCCCACACATAATCATGGGTATACCCTCCAAGGAGCCCGAGTGAGTTTAGCCAACATCGATTCCAGGTACCATGAAGACTTGCCCCTCCACAGTCACCTCATGTAAAGACCCTAAAGAGATAGGCTACTAAGGTTATCAATTATGACAATGATGCTCTTGGAAGCAGTTGATAGTCCAATATATGCTCAAGGGTAGGATATCTAAGCTCGAAATCTCCTCGAGAAGGTCTGCACAAGATTTTCTTCTCAAGTGACCCCCAATAATATGTGCATTCACTACAATAGGACCAAAAAAGTAGGGTGAGTAACTTTGTTGGCCTTAATGTGACCTCGTGATTGACCCTTGTGTTAGAAGGGATTCCCAGGACAAAATGTAGCAAGTGGATTTAACTCTCACTATCAAAAGATACTATTGTGTGTTTTGATGATTTGGAGAGTATTCCTCACAACCTATTCCAAAGTGCTATCCCTAGCTTATGTTGGTGTATAAGAGTTATATAAAATAAAAGTTACTAGGTAAATTTTAAAATTACACTGAATTTTAATGGTTGTTATTTAACTCAAAAAGGAAGAGGAGATGAAACTGATGAAGTGCTTCACCTTCACTCAACAATATGAAAAGAGAGATGTGATTCAATCTTTTCGTTCGATGAACTCTAATTACATAAAATAGAAGGTTTTATTTTTCCATAATACAACAATTTGTGAAACACAATTCCTCCAATCTTTGAACAATCTTGATGCCAAACAATCAAAGCTATCAAATTTTCCAATTTTCTCTTTTTAAAAAAACACTTGAATGCAAAAGTTTCTTGAAAACACTATGAAATAGAAAAAACAAATTTCAATTATTTTTGTTTTCAAATAAAAATAGATATTTGAATCAAGGAAAAAGAAAAAGTTGTTCAAGAAAATGAATAAACTCACAATGAAATTCCCCAAACTTAACTCATAATGAAACCAAAAATGTAAAAGAAAGAAAAATCATTTGTTTAATGAAATCAAAAATTGTTTTCTAATCAACAACAATCCAAAACTCACAAAAAATCATTAACAACTTATCTGACAAGAAGTCAAGGATGAAACCGATATATTATGCCCTTGTAACAATAAGGGAAAGATATAACTTTGAAGCTTATGAAAAAGACTCTCAACACTTGATAAATGATCAAATTCAGTTTAAAAATTACAAACCAAGCTGTGAATAACCGTCCAATAGGACCAAAAAATTCATTCCAAGAAATGATGAAAAATCTGGGCAAAGAGAAAAATTGATTGTCGCTCAAAAAATTTCTTCAGGAATCATCACAGGCAGTAGGAGGACATAGTGCGACGATCAAGGATCATCGCAGGAAATTAGAAATACATAGCGTGACATCATCATACTGGTTTTCACAATAGGGTGCGACAATGACTCAAAATGAAGGAAAAATGAATAGAGGACTGTGTTTTTCAATGAAATTTCAAGACCTGAGAGTCAACATGGATCACCTAATGACTCAGAGAACGAAAAAATAAACCAAAAGAAGGAAAGCCAAAAGAAAAAAGGAAGAAAAGACCAAAAGAGGACGTTCCCCAATATGGTCGCCAATTTTGTTATCAGAAAAATTGGTAAGTGCTGACACAAACTAATCTCCCTAACTTCAACACAAAATTAGAACAAAACATAGCATAATACAAGATTCTCCTTAGATTTCATTGTGATGTAAACTAGTTCAATGAGGGATAAATGACATACCGTTTAAACGTTGTTTGATCCTCACTAGTGTCGTCCTTGATCCATTCTTGGATTTGTGGGATGTTGAACCTGATAAGAAGCATGAACCAACAAAGAGAGAGAGAATATATATATATATATATATATATATATATATATATATATATATGAAACATATGCATAAGATCAAGGAGTTATGCAATAAAAATGGAAACACTTTTATAGGGAAGAAATGTATCACTGCATTATACTGATGAAAGTGGAGAATAAAACCTATGCCTTGATGTGGCAAGGTCCCTTCCAATGGCCCTTTGCTTCAACACACACACCTTTTCTCCAATGATTTTGATGAAGAGTATTCAAAACATGACTTGGAAAGCTAAAGCAAAGCTATCACAAGTACAACCTTTAGCATAATTCTTAATGCATAAGCCGACCTAGCTTTTCCCATGAGAGATCCCTCTTTATATAGAGTGAAGAGGGATGGATGAAGAGATTAGGATAATCCCACTAAATCAATGAAGCCAGTGAGATCCAAACCGATCGGAGTCCACCTCATACTTCTGAAGATTCCATTCTAGAACCTTCGATAATTTCACCTTTTTCCTTTTCTTGAGAATCATCACACCTAAAACACAAGCAACCTGTGATGACATCGCAATCCACTGTGGTGCAGCATGCGATGATCATGGATTGTCGCACCCTTAACATTTGGAAAGGTGTGATGATATTATTTGGTAGGGCTTTTAATAAAGTAAATATGATTCTATTTCCCAGGTAGAAATTCGTATTTCTTCAGTAGCTTCAGGGAACAAAGGAGTAAGTAATACACATATCATCAATGATCACGGGGGTGACCAAAATAATGTGTAACAATAATCACACCCACTGATTCAAGAGAACAACCACGACCATGGTTTCTAGGATGACTTCCCTTCAACACTTGTTCAATGGCGACCCAGTGGTCTGAGATCTAGGTGACCACACCCTTATACTCTTTCTGCAACCTCAACGGTGAATTACATGTCCACGTTGGGCCTCGGCTCGACTCACGGCTAAAAGTCAAATAATGAAACAAATTTAGAGATTGTGCGTTATCAATACTATGGCTGAGAAGAATGGAGAGTCTCTTCTTCTATCTAATGAACGATATTTTGTCAATGTCCATGGAGGAAGAAAGGTCCCGATAGCCGAGATTGTGGGGAAGATAGTGGGTCTCTATTTCTCAGCCCACTGGTGTGGTCCCTGTAGAAATTTCACTCCACAACTTTTGGAGATTTACAATGATCTTTTGAAGAAAGGGGAGGCCTTTGAGATCATTTTTCTCTCAGGTGACAAATAGGAGAAATCATTCGAATATTATTATGCAAGCATTCCATGGTTGGATTTTCCATTTGTAGATGAAACTGAAAATAACTTGTCTCGCTACTTCCGAGTTGAGGGTATCCCGACCTTGATTAATTGGTGTATGGTTTATTTCCCTTGTGGGATCTCTCCTTGACACGTTGTGAACAACACTCGACCTCATGGATCTATCCTTGATGCCTTGCGTGGGCGCTACACTCATAACTAGACATTTGAGGCGTATAGTGTATGCTCGAGGGAGAGGGAGTTCGAAACTCGAATTTCAAAAACCAGAGAGAGGACATGGCTCGACTCTTGATGCTTGCAGTATTTTATTAGCTCTTGGATCTTGGTTTGGCACTGGTGGAAAAGACGGGGGGTGGCGGTGATGGCTTCTTTCAACGAGCTCCCTCCTTATGGGATCCTTAGGGATCCTTCCTCGACATTTGGTTTGGATGATAAAGATACTTGAGATGAAAAAAAAGGTTGGCACTCATGGAAATATTCATGTTATGACCTCCAAGAATGAGTGGGATGAGAAATTCCTTGAGGCAACTACCAATGGAAATATTATTGTCCTAGACTTTACAACATCATGGTGTGGTCCTTTTGAAATGATTGTGCCATTCTATGCTGATCTTTCTGAGAAATACCTACAACTGGTGTTCTTAAGGTTGATGTCGATGAGATGGTTGAGGTAACCCATGAGCTCCTTGGTGGATTAGTGGCTTGCACCCTATAGCTCTCCCTCTCATGGTCTGGGTGCTTAGTTTCTAGATGGTGGAGTTTCTATGCTTGTGCAAGAAGAAATGCCCAATTCCTCCTTTCCTTGTGGCTTACAGGCTTGGCACTAATCGGGGCTAGTGTGGATTTGCTGGAAATTGTTTCAGAACCTTATATGAGAAGTGGGGTTGAAGTTGTGGAGTTTCCAAGGATGGTACGCTATTTGGGTGTAATTTATTGCCATTTTTAAATAGTCTTCTCAAGGATATAATCATCCAAGCCAAGACCCATAACCCATAATGTAGTGGAAAGATTAATCTTATTCAACACACACAATGCGTTCAAGGATTCAAATTCTAATTGTATTTTTTTTTAATTCATCTTTGAAATTTTGTTCCTCGGAATATGAGAATTTAGGGTTGTAATATGATTATTTATTTTATGAACTTCGATTATGCAATTCAAGGAGGGTTTTTTTGCAGCGTAGACTCTTGTTAATGGCTATTCCTTGAACCATCTCACAATTTTTGTGCATAGATTGAAGTCTCATGTTCAAAAAAAAAAGTTGGAAAGTCGAATGAGCTTATCCAATCTAATAAATTAAAATTCAATACAGAAGGAGGTATATTAAAAGTGAGCCCTGATGACCAATTGCTACAAAGTTCTACTGTGGCCTATTTGAATATCCATTCGTTGAAAACTTTAATATTCATGGAAAAAAGAGGTTGAAACATTGGATTACCAACTTTCAAATGGTAAGAATCTTTTCCATTTTTGCCTCTTTGTAAGGCTTGGACTTATGAATATTTTGATAGAACAAGTTGTGAAGTTCTCTAAAATTCAAAAAAAATAGAGAAGAAGGGTATTTCAGATCAATAATGTGTAGAATTATAGTTTTCATAGTCACAAAGATGCCTTCACATATCTTTATTTTGGTAGATCCTTCAAGATTCAAGCTTACGCAAGAAACTTCTTTTGTGAGGTGCCATCTACATTTTTGAAATAGGATACCAATATTCATCTGGATTGTAAGAAATTCTTTCATATTAGGATCTTTTAGACTCTTAGATAATTTATTTCATGTTAAAGACAAAGAAGGGCCTTATTTTGTGTTAAATACAAAGAAGGGCCTCATGATATGCATATGATGGCTATGCTAGAGAATGAGAGTTCTTGTTTCTCTGTTATTTCTGTGAAGCCACATGTAGCAGGGTTTAATGGTAATTTTATTTTGCAGAGAGTCACAACATGTTCTCGTTCACTGGATGGGTAGAGGCACATCAAGTATATTACTTTATGCAAAATCAGAAATTGCAAAATCACAACTTGCAATGGATTTTGCTAATGGAACCTCTTTTATCAGCAGGAACATATTCAATTATGTGGGTGGTCAAGCCCAGGTTTCATTTTTGAAACTGGGATCTGATACCATATGTAAGGCCTACCTATTTCAGGACTCAAAATAAACAAATATTTTCTACAATCTCCTACTGAAATGACTGAAATTTAGTTTAGAATTTCTTTCACGATTTTCTTATATCAGGAATAAATAACAACAACATAATAATAATAAAAAAATTGAATAATAACAAAAACATAATGATAACAAACGAACTGGTAAAATACATACCTCAACCTATAGGTTGGTTGATTCTGAACCCTGGTTCACTTGTTCTTGTGCTTGCCCAAAATGCCCAACTGAATATTAACTTCCCATCCAACTAGGAACAACCTCCATAGCTCCCTATCTCCAGGAATCCTTACAGTTTCCTGGCCCCCATGCCCAAATTTCCCAGCAACAACAATTCCCTATGAGAGTTCCCCAAAACAATTTCTCTTCCAATTTCCTCCTTCTTCCCTATCTCCTTCAAAATTTCTTCCTCTTTCTTCTTCTCCCATTTTCCCCCAAAAGAAATACCCCCTTCTTCCAATTCCTCCCCCTCTTCCTTATCCTCCTATCTCAAATCCCCCTCATTAATTCTCCCATAACCTTATCCCCTCATTAATTCCCCAACAAACTTATCCCCCCATTAATTACTTCACCTACCTTTTAATAATAAAATAATAAAAAGACTCATTTAATTTATTTTAATAATTAATTAAATTTAAATTAAAAAATATGATAAATAATTGATCAAATTAGGTTGTTACACTTTTCTATTGCATTAACTTTGCCTCCTTGAAAAATTGGCTTTCAATGATATATGACAGATATACAAGAAGATAGAGAAATAATTATTAGTATATCTAGAGGGATGAAAGGGGAGAGTAAGGCACCCCACTTCATATTTTCATTTTTCAAGCCATTCATGATTTAATCCCTAGAGGAAACATCATCATACATGGTCACTTCATTAGGATCATCAACAAGTCCAAGGCCCAACCTCCCTGTACTATATGCTCCTAGCTTGTAATCAATGCTTCCATTCGAAAGTGTACTAGTATTTTCATATTAGATGCAAGTGGAATACAAGAACCACATGTAGATTAAATGCAAGTGCAATACAAGCACCACCTATACAACTCAACTACACCCTTTAATTATCCTCTATAACATTAAATAAAATCGCCCGACTTTTCTAAAGAATTAAATTTACCTATCTCTTATAAAATCTTCGAAACTCTTTCAATGATATATGATGGAGATAAATTTACACAAAATAATCACTTTCTGAATATCTAGAGGGCTCAAAGAGGAGTAGGGCACCTGAATTACTAGTTTCATTTTTTGAACCATTCTTGGTATAAGATCTAGAGAAAAGAATGGGTTTGGAGGATGATCTCCCCCTGTAAAGGGATAGATTTGGTAGTTTCCAATCCACTAAGCAGTTGGAGGGGTAGAAGTAATAACTGGTGCATGAAAAAGATGATCCATTGATGGATATTGCATAGTGGGAGCTACATTCGTTGCATGTAAAGGCTAGGCCATTGATGGATACTACATATATGGAACTACATTGGACATAGAGTGTTGAATATAATGACCATTTAGGAGGGCTTTGAGAAAATTTTGTTGCTATGTTTTTGTATGGATGCAGTCGGGTTTTAGATATCATATTAAATGCATGAATTAGTTAACATGTTCTTGTTGTTGATTTTACTATGCAAAGAAAAAATTTTAACAAGTTTAGCATGCAGGGATTCATTAAACATGGTGATATTGATTTTGTTCTTTAGACCCAAAATGTTGGAAAAATAGTTTTGATCTTTGTAAATTGTGTTTTGTCATTTATTTAACTTGAAACTGTTAACAAATTAATCATTATATTTCTTAGTACATTCTTAAAACAACAACTAAATGAAATGGTAACAAATGTTCATGAAAGATTTCAACTTTACTCCAAAACTTTTCTTGTCATCTAAATTTATTTGGAGAAATGTAAGATCTTTTCTAAAAACCCAAAAACAAATGCAACATGAAATCACTACATTATGTTTCTTAATACAACAATCCACTAAGCAACTAGAGGGGTAGAAATAAGAACTGATGCATGAAAAAGATGAGCCATTGATGGATATTGCATAGTGGGAGCTACATTCGTTGCATGAAAAGGATAAGCCATTGATTGATACTGCATATATGGAACTACATTGGCCATAAAGTGTTGATATGATATTGAATTGAACTATGTACTTAATCCATATAATTGTGATGTTGTAATAGGCGATTTAGGTTTATCTTATTGTTCCTACATTGTCGATGGTTGTGATTTTCTTTGTGAATCTAATGACCATTGAGGAGGGTTTTGAGCAGATATTGCTTCTATGTGTTTGTATGGATGCATTTAGGTTTTAGATATCCTGTTAAATGCATGAATTGGTTAGCATGTTCTTGCTGTTGATTTTATTGTGTAAAGCAAAAAAAAAAATTAACAAGTTTAACATGCAAGGGTTCATTACACATGATGATATTTATTTTGTTCTTTAGACCTAAAATGTTGGAAAAATAGTTTTGATTTGTAAATCATGTTTTTTCATTTATTTAAATTGAAACCATTAACAAAGTAATCATTATATTTCTTAATACATTCTTAATACAACAACTACATGAAATGGTAACAAATTTTCATGAAAGATTTCAACTTTAATCCAAAACTTTTCTCGTCATTTAAAGGAGAAATGTAAGAGCTTTGAACTTAATCCATAATTTTTTTTTTATCATTTAAATTTATTTAGAAAAATATAAGAGCTTGTATGCAAACTTGTAATGATTTCACCACAAAAGTACAATGTAAGCCTTGGCAGAAAAGCATTGAATGACACAAATCACACAAATGTATT
Organism: Picea engelmannii; assembly: GCA_009831015.1. Lineage (NCBI taxonomy): Eukaryota > Viridiplantae > Streptophyta > Pinopsida > Pinales > Pinaceae > Picea > Picea engelmannii. The sequence goes on from ML785186.1 coordinate 416,934, forward strand.
ATTTCTTGATTATGTCTAAGGGATACATCCTTTCATGGATGGTCACCATATGTGCCTTTAGGTTCTCTATACATTTGGCACATTCATCATTGTACATATCATCTATTTATTATTTATTTATCTCATTCTATGTATTCTTATTCAATATATTCTTTTATTTAGTGTGGATTAGAGTTATTTATTCCATTTATGATGGATATGTTGTTGGAAATGTGTAACAGTTAGCATATGCTTGTCATTGATGGCAAGTACAACAGTGAAGATGACAGGCAAACAGAAGACAAAGGAAATTAATCTCAGGAGGAATAGCAGTCTTATATGCGCAAGAAGCATAGGAAAGAGACCGAGAACCGTCGGATCTCACTCGGAAATCCCGACAGCTGTTGGATCGGGAGAAGATGCACAGATGTTAAGCGCAGGAGTTAAGTGCAGAAAAGAAGTGATCTAAGCCATCAGATTGGAAGCAAACCCCGACAGCTGTCAGATATGCAGAAGTTGCGAGGGAGATAAGCCATCGGAGAATCGGGGATCGCGATTTCAAAATGCAAAGAACACTTAACAACGGAAACTTTGATTTTGCGATATGATCGCAGCCGTTAAAGTGAAAAAGAGGTCTGGACCGTTGATCTCATTCATCGGAGAATCATGGATCGCGATTTCAAAATGAAAAGAACTCATGACAACGGAAACTCCGATTTCGCGATGTGCGAGTTCGCGATTTGATCGCAACCGTTAAAAAACGCATGAGATATGAACCATCGATCCAACACACGTCAACAGATCACGTCAGCAAAGTGACATGTGGCACAACCAAGGAGTGACAAGTGTCAGACTGATTCAAGCAATTGAGGCACATGTGGGTAACGAATCAGGGTGACACATGGCAGAAGTTAACACGTGTCAAACCATGAGTGACGTCAGCAGAGGAACGTAGTTTCGGGGATCGAGACTTTGATATGTCAAGAACACACGGCAACAGAAACTCTGAAATCGCGAAACGCGATATTGTGATTTAATCACAACCGTTTGAGTCAAGATCGCATCTGGACCGTTTGTTAGCGAAGACACGTGGCGGAGATCTAGCAAGAGA
>ML785186.1:442479-456330 GCA_009831015.1 Picea engelmannii
GAGAGAGATTGCAAATGTTTTTTTAACAAGAATAAACCAATATTTATTGTATCGAATTGTCAAAACCATCATCTTACTTGCTATTTTTTCACAAGCCTCCTAACAATAATTCACAAATATTAGATAACTAATTGCTCATATATATCAATCCTAATGCTAGGGGTAATGAGCACATTGTAAGGAAGGGATACTTGCATCGGTGGCCTCATCTCTCATAGGTAAGAGACAACAAATAAATGTGGTAAATCTACCTAAAAATAACATTATCAAGCAAGGGGAAGAACCATACACCCTCATAATATAAAAATGATGGATCATAAACCCAAGAGAAGGATTAGAAACAAGTTAATTCCCCTCCTGCTAGAATTAATGGTTGGAAGTCACATTATTGTGTAGGGTGGGAAGGATGGAATAATTATTGCAAGTGAAAGTGTATATGTTGTTAAGAATGGACATAAAGCTATGGATTCAATTTTTTGATGTATTTGTTGCTTCTATGTCTTGCTTTTATCTCATTGTTTTAGAGACCCTATTAGGTTTTGGTTGGTATGGGTTCTTAGGTTTCTCTATATGGATTGGTCTCAAGATAGTTAAGTGCATGATTGATATCTTTAACATCCATCTTCTTCAATATCAATTACCAAGGGGGTGGGTTCACCTTTGTTTTTGACATGTTAGTGTAATTTTTGGTTGTTGGTGAATGCTTTACTAGCATACATTCTTGATCTAAGATTCTCGTAAAACCTACACTAGGACATGTTTTTTGTCTATGTTTCTATATTGTATCTCTTATTTTCTTACTTAAATATTTTATCATGGAAGTTAGAGGTTCCAGGAAGAGCCATAGTGTGAACTGGGAGGGCCCTTCAAACCCCTCCTTGATGGAGAAAGGTGAAGGAATTTGGGAGGAAGAGAGGAATGGAAGAAGGTAGTCAATCATTGGAGTATGTAAACAGAGGCCCAGTTGAAGTTGAATAAAGAATTATAGAAGGCACATGAGGCACATGTTACAAAAATTCTAAGGAGGCCAACTTTTTTCTACTTGTTATGATGGACTACTAGGGTAAGTTCCTACCAAAAGTACATTCCTCTATCAATAGGTACATAAGGCACTCTTTCATAGAGTAATGGGTGGGGTCCATGACATTTTTGGCTCTATCATACAAGATGTGCATGTGACATCTAAAATTAAGAAGTGTAATATGGAAAATAATCTATGTACCATGAAGACAACATTTTTAGAACAAGCTATAGAAATTACAAAAATAAAATCTCAAATGTGTCATGTTGTAAAGAAATTGTCAAGATTGAAGGAAAAAAGTGAGCATCCCATAAACTAGTATAGTGATGCCTGGGATTGAATTTTTTTTCCCTCTTACATACATGTAGACTCTACTCAATTACATGTAATATTTTCTTATGCATGGAGAGTCCACTCACCATATATATGATTTTTTTTACCAAACTACCCAAGGATGTAAAGAATTTGATTCTATTGATTTGGATGATGTTGATATGTTAATTTTAAAAGGGTTGTTCCTGAAAGCAAGAATTTCTCAAAGTACTGCATAAGGCTCCAACAATATTATTATATGGTGCTTTTATGACCTCTACTTACATGTAAACGAAGATATGAAAAACATGGAATCATAATTATTACACTAGTGCTCTAACTTATTAGCTTTAATGCTTAGAACAAGTGTAAATGTATATCTTTGGGATAGATGAAAACAAAGCCAATCACAAATCACACCAAATTCACATTTAATGAGGATCATTTGATTTGATTTGAGAGTGTTAGCAAATATAATTGTAGGGGGTCAAAAAACACTTTGGTTTTGTTTTATTTTGAGTCATAAAGTTTTATAAGTCTTATGTTTTGGATCTTTTGTTGTCATAACTAAAATTTTGATTTTTATAAGAAAAGTATTGTTTTAGCTTTGTTTTAGAGTTTTTGTGTCATAATATTATTCATCATGATAAGGATAATGGTCCTTATGAGTCACACTCTTGGTCTTAAAAATCATCACCATGACCTGTCCTGCCTCCAAGTTGTACACTGGTTTTATTTTGGTCACTTTCAAATCGTTTAGATGTCAAGTCAAAAGTCAGAAGTATTTGTTGCCAACTCATCTAAAAGTTCACAATGTACTTTTGAGTACCTCATGCAATCATCTTTAATTATTGCAACTAAGAAACATGTCAAGGGGAATTTTGTGGTTTTTAGTGCCTTCATTTAATTAGATTTTCAAGGATTATGTCACATAAATTTCTAACAGTTTCCTTGAAGTGTGCTATTGGATTTTGAACTTGGCGTTGCAGACTGGCGTTGCGGATTAGATGAAGGGGACTTCGACATTGGATGCCTCTCAAATAGACCAAATCAGGTTCACAAAGCACCAACATCAAACCCAGGTGTATCACATATTCCTTGACAATATGCATATTGTTCAAAGGTTGAAAGAGGAGTTTATGTTGCTGAAATTACTAGCGTTGCGAACTGTTCAAGCCCATTTACTTCCAACTCTCAAACCCACTTCTATGTCTCTCTAAACTTTTCCCACTAGTAAATATTTTTATCTCAACCTCACCTTATCATGTCCTCTACAAGCAATCCATATGTCCCACGTATACCTTAGCGTTGTGAACTGCTTGATTTGACTATGCATCACTACTACGCTCTGCGAAATAAGCGTCGCGAACCCTCTAGGATGAAGCTTAAGGAGATTTGGGTTCTAATATGAAGGTTAAGGAGATGTTGGACATGTATGAGGAGAAAATTGATCAGGAAAGGTTCATGGCTAAGAGGTTTTCCCTTCACAGAAACTCAAGAATGTCTATAGGCAGAACAAAACCCACCAAGATGAAATCATAAAAGTGAAAGAAGAGCTACAACCTTTTAGAGAGGAAGTGGAAAAGAGGAATTTAGACATGTTGGCCAAGGTGGCTACCAGAAGAAGCTCCAAAACAAAAACATAAAGAAAAATTATCTTCCAAACCCAACATCATTTTTGTCAAAGTTTTATGTTGCATGCTTTTACAACATTAAATGAGGGTTATGAGTTTTGATATAGACTTAGCATTTTGGTGTTTTTCTCCAAGGATATATCAAGATAATGAGTTTTGTTGCATTTCTAGAATCTTGGTATAAGTTTTAAGTTATTTAAACTTTTTCAAAAGTAAAAAAAAATTCTACATGAAAGTTTGCAACGCCTGGAGTCATTGGCACTACGAACTAGATGTTTCAGGAAAGTTTGCAACGCTGCATTGTGAACTTAGTTTTTGAAGATTTTGGAGGGAAAGAGAGATGCTAGATATCAAGATGGACTTGTCCCAACACTCAAAGGAGCAGTTTCACTTTGGAAGGCCACCTGCCTCAAGAAGATGCACACTTATGGACACATCATCAAGGTTATTAAGGACTATTGTATATGTTGCCAACATTCTCATTTAAAATAGTAGTTTGTTTCTTTTTGGTTGTACACATGTTGCCACACTTCCCTTAGGCATGGGATCCTATGAAAAAGTTGAAGGGCAAATTGTAAAGTTGGCATTGATAGGTTTAGCTATTTAAGGGGCATTGTAAGACTAAGGAGGGTTCAAATGGTGTGATAGAAAAACTCTTATTTTTGTATTGTCCTTTGTAGTAGAGTTTTCTCCTAATGTATGGACCGGATCATCAGTTTTACTTCTCATTATCATATTTTGCAGTCTCACTTTGATATCATTCTGTGTTGAAAGATTCATTCTAGATGTTGTTTCTTTATTGCAATAAAGGATTTATTGTGATATTGTATGCAAATGTATCAGAGTTATTGTCTCTTTGAATTTTATAGGTTATTATTCAAATGAGATTTATTTCATATGTGTGTCAATATTACTTGATGCAAATGATATGCATATTAAATTCTCCTTGCTAAGTCTTCCCTCTATCACTTTTATCTCTTGAAACCTAATTTGAAACCATTCAAGGCCTTGTTTGCTGGTGTGTATGATATGGAATGATCTATGATTAACATCTTTAATTAAGTTTTTCATCCATTTTCCACCTTTTATAAACATTTATCTTTTACATTTTGATGGGTATTAGGCTTACACCTACAACATTCTAGGTGTGACATCTAATGCTAACATTTTTGGTGCCATTACTAGGGAACAAATTGAAGATTTTTCCCTAGGTTGTACGACAAGAAAATACTGAATTTGATGGTGTACAAAAACCAGTAAAAAAAAAATGCATGGTGCACCTGGCGACTCCAAATTTTAGATGTGTCTCCCAAGAGTAGACACACGAGGTCCAATCCACAATCACCTCTGGCTACATGTGAGCTTGATCCAGAAAAAATCATAAAGAAGGGAAAAGCTTTGCAAGGAGCCTCCTCTTAGAAATTCTCAAGTACTTTTGGAGACTTACTTGACTCTAATTTCCATACATGAGTTTTTGTTTCTCATGTTTCTCATTTACCTACTGATGAAAATCCTATAATGTCAAAACTAGGAGATTTTCCCGTAGAATATTCAACTTTTTCTCCTAATTTGAAAGAAGAATGTCTAGAAAATTTTGATTTTCTTGCATCCCTTGAAGTTGTAAAGTGGTTTAGGCTTGAAATTTTGGAATATTTTCCTCTCTTAGGTTCTCCTTCTCCCCATCCTTTTAAATTTGTTGTAACTAAAGAAGAAGGAACCTTAGTTTTTGTTGAAATTCCCCCATCCTCATCCAAGACTCGACCACTTTCTGTTAAATCTGAAATTCCTCCACCTTATACTTTTCCTTTTCCAAAGTTACATGTTATACATACTGCATCTTTACCTGTCAAATGACCTTCTACTTATCCTAGAATTCAAGGTCCTCCTTTTCCTAATCAAATGACAGGGGTTAATCCTCGTCAAAACAGAATGGATGGCATTGTGGCTGCTAGGTATGCCCCATTAGTGCTTCATTGGCCTATGAATGCTCTTCCAATAGGAGAATACCTAAAGTATATTCCTAAGTTCACATGAAAGGAAGATAGCACTATAGAAGAACACTTTGCAAAATTTTATAGTTATGTTGATCATTTGAATATTGAGAATGAAGATGTCTGGATGAGATTTTTTGTGCAAAGTCTTGATGGAGAATCTAGAAAATAGTTTAGAAGTCTATCCACGGGATCAATTGCTAGAATTGAAGCCCTAGATGATGCCTTTTTAAGACATTGGGGTGAAAAAAAGGACTTCTTATATTATATCACATAATTTGGGGCTCTAAAAAGGAAAGAAGGTGAATCAATGTCATATTTTTCAAAGAGATTTAACAAGATGTATAAAATAATTCCTACTGAGATCAAGACTACTGAAACTTCTGCTAAAATAACCTATGTAAGTGCCTTTGACCCATAATTTTTTCTTTTGTTGAGAGAAAGAATGTCTACCACATTATCCCATATGCAAGATGTTTCTCTACAGGTGGAATCAAACATATTGGAAGTAGATAAGTTAAGGGGGAAATATGATAGGGATAGAAGGAAACAAAAGGAAAAATCCTCATCTTCTGATGCTTTAGGAACTAATCCCAGGTTGATGAATTGAAAAAGTTAGTCAAGTCACTTTATGAAGAAATGGAAAAACTAAAACTTGAAGGAAGGAAAGAAAATAAAAACCCCCAAGATTTTGGAAATAGGAACAATTTCAAAAGAAAAAACGATACACCTCAAATTCTTTAGAGAGATAAAAGAAATAGAGAGGATCAAAAGGTTCAAACCCCTCTCCAAATCAATTTAGTTGATGATGAAGAAGGAGATAATGAAGAAGAATATCGAGAAATTCATTTTCTGGGAGACACGTCTGCTTCCCCTCATCTAACCCAATATGATTATGAAGAGTCTCTAATGAGAAATCATCTAAATGAGTTAAGTAAAGGAGAGAAAGTAAATAACACTCAAAACAAATACAATTTGAGGTCAAAACAAAAAGAGGAAAAGTATAACATCCTGGGTTTTGAGCCCCATATTAAATAATGTATTTTGTTAATTGATGAGAGGCCAGAGTGCCCAAACAATTGAAAGAGGCTAGTGTGCCTAGGAAATGTAATGTTTTGATTATTATTAATATAAAACACATCACTGGCTGCTAGACAAAAAAGGACAAGAGTTATAGGGGGCTATGATTCCACATGGAAGGCGACTTGAGGGATTAAGTATTTATTTTACATTTTTAATTACCCATTTTGTTTAATGGAGAATATCAGTTATGTGAGCTTATTGGGGGAAGGCCATGAGGTTATTGATTTCCAAGATTTATAAAAATTCATCTTTGGTCTGGGGTGGGGGTTCTCTTCTTCTGTTGTTGGTCACTTCTTCTTTCATGCATTCACTCATTCACTCAATTTCTCACTTTTCACACCTTTCGTGGGGATTTCACTCCATTCATTCTTTCACCCCACTCATTTTCCTCATTCGTGTCTTGGATTGGGAAAGGAAAACAAATTGTTGGATAGGAGTCATGGTTGTTGGTTGTATATATTGTTGGTGTATTCCATCCATGAATCAAGACCTACATGTATGAGTTTCTTCGGTCTGTGATCAATTTTGCTCATATCTGCGAGTCTCGAGAGTCACAACATGGAGATTATGGACCAGCTGCACTAGAGCCCTAGAAGGAGATGGAAAACATGAGGAACTGCGTGGCAGAGAAGGGGGTCCATTTTCTTGGGTTGTGCAGGCTGGGTAGAAGAGAGATGGTGTACTTTGGATTACTGTGGGTGCTGAGAAGACTATGAGAGCTTAAGTGCTAACTGGTTTGGGAAGCCGAGTGACACTCTGGAACCATCCTTGTGGATTCATAGACCTGGCTCGGGGGTGACATTGATGTTGACACTTGGAACAATAATGTCTACAGTTGGGTGGAACGTCCTTGGTCTGTAGCTAGCTAGTGACTCGTTTTATAAAAGATAAGTGCTCTCTGTTATGGTTCTATTTACTTGTGTATTTATTCTGTTGTGTATTTGTTTACCTATGAATTTTGTATCCATAGTATGCATTATTGTTGGTTATTGTTGTGCATGTCATATGGTTCATTTATTTTATGCATATTTATTAACTAGAAATATTGGTAAGAGAAAAAACTTTGAGAGCATGCTTGGAGTAGCATGGCCAGCCTGTGGTGGCTGGGTATGTTACATAAAGTGGCGTAGCCCAGCCTTGGGGCAGATGGGTACGTTACGTATTGGTATCAGAGATCCAGTTTTCAACACTAATCCTAGATGCACCAAGAAAGATGAGATTGAATAAAAATTTCATAGAGAATCGTGTTCGAAAAAGAAAAATTTTGAGTTACAAAGAGTCCATGACTGCTAGGAGGGCACTGAGAAAAATTGGACTGTGTTCCAAAGCTCGGGAGGTGTACTGGTTCGAGAAAGACAATAGAGGAAAGGAACCACAAAAATGTTTTCTTTGGATACAATATTAGATCTAGGCCATTGGATTTGTTCAGGAGAAAAAAAATCCCTCATAGTCGTTAGATCTGGGAAAGGTGTGTGGTCGTTAAGCACCAGAGTCCTTCAAAATTCATTGCTTCGATAGTTTTTCGTTGTTTGATTGGAAGGGAGGAAAAATTCATGAAGTATTGAACTCCAGAGAAGATCCTGACCCTTCGTCATTGGGGACACGTGTCAACAGATTAGAGAGTGTCCAGACGTTTGGCACTCTAGAGAAAGTTGGTGATTATTGCACGGAGTAGGGAAAGTCCCTAACCCTGGAGAAGATCCGGAACATCCGTCATTGATAACACATGTCAGTATATTAGCGGGTTTCTGGAAGTTCAGCAATCCAGGAGATCGTGGTTGAAAAGTGTTCTGGTATGGAAAGGCCCGAAGCCCCGAAGCTGGAGTCGATCCCAGCCTTCCATTGATGGGTGAGCATCAATCATGGATCTCTGTCCTTTTTTTATTCAACATTCGGAAGTTCAGGGGTTTTGTGGTGATCAACAATGAGAAATCCTGAATCCCAAAGTTCCAAAGGAGATCTCAACCATCGACTGTAGGAGGAGTGAGAGTCATCAATATCAAATTCGACATTTGACTATTCGGGAGGCAACGCATGTTGGAGTCTTAGAAATCCCGAAGCCCAGAGTCTTGGAGATCCTATTGACCATAGATCTTGACGAAGAAGGAAGATCGTTGATCCGTGAGTCCTCCAAGAATTCATAAATTCGATGTTCGGGTGTTTTGAAATGTGTTGGTGTGAAATCCTTTGAAGCCCAGAGTTATGAAGTCCAAGAGCGTTAGAGTGACATGGCATACTAATGTCACCTAGGGTTACGTGGACCCACTTTATGTGTGTCATGTGTCATCCTATTTTATGTTATTCATATACTTTTGTGCCAATTGGATCTTGACACGTGTCTCCTAGATATTGGGCCACTTTTCATCCCCATATTTTTCCATTTATCACCCCCTGGTGCGTAGTTGCTAATGAAACCTTGTAGGTTCATAAATTTGACGTTCAAGAGATTTAAGGTGTGAAGTTGTAAAGAACCTCCAAAGATCGAAGCAACAAAGCGCCAGAGTAACGAAACGTCGAATCACCAGTTTAGGGTGTTCACCACTTCGTAAATTGGAGGGAATGTTGTGTTGTGTTGGAGGAACCACTGAAACCCAAATTTTAGAAGCATCGAAGCCCTGAATCTCCAAAGAATCACCTTTTAACTAGTTTGTTGATTTGAAATTTAGAGGAAAATTAAGTATGTTGAAGGAGACACCTTTGAAGCCTGAATTTATGGAGTGCTAGAGTTCTGATGCTCTAGACAAGCACCTTTTAGCTAATCTCTTGGTTATAGCCCATGGTTTCGAGTCGTGGTCACGTGGGACATGGTTGAAAAAAGCACCTGGGAATAATTCGAATTCTGTATCAGTTAAGGGGGATGAAAGAGTCTTTTTTTTTTCAAGAAGCTCTAACTTTCATCTCAGATATCCGATTGGGGAAAGAGTACAGTTGTTGGAAATATGATTCAAAGGAGAATGACCTGGAATTATTCTAATTTTTATAAATGTTATATATATTCATGAATTGAGAAGAAAAGGACTTGTAGGATTGTTTGCCAAATTTTGTTTATAATATGCATAACCTTAACAAAATGGTCACTTGCACATTTTCATAATTAAGGGGTTTAAACATATCAGTTCAGAATGTGTATTCAAGAAATGGAAGAAGGAGAGGGAGCTTCCAGCCATGATAAAGAATCCAAAGGTCAGAATATCATAGTTGGTAATGAAGATATAGAATCCAATAGGCACAAGAGCAGAGGGGAGAAAGAAACCCTGATAGAGACTGTGAGAAGCCTGAAACTAGAAGTGCAGAGCTACAAAGTAGAAAATGAGAGACTGATGAGAGAAAAAAATAAGATAAATTCTCAAGTGATGCAAAGCTCAAATCAGTTGCAGAGGCAAACAAAGAATGGCTCGAAGTAGGAAGAAGAGGGATGGTTTCATGAAAGAAGATATGACCACAGAAGAGCTGGTTATTCAAGAAGTGCTAGAAAAACTAATAGACAACACTCACCTCCCTATTCAGGAAGGAAATTTTATTCATTTGAAGGTTCCATAAGCAGTCCAAAGGTGTCTCTTGTTAGGCACCAAAGAAGGAGGAATGAATTGGACATTTTGCAAGGAGAGTTGAGGAAAATTAAGCCACCATCCTTTGATGGTTAAAGAGAAAGTGAAGATGATGCTGAGGCATGTTTTCTTGGACTCAGGAAATATTTTCAACTGCATAACTACTCATCAAACCTAGAAGCCAAAATTTCCACATACCATTTACATGGGAAAGATTCTATGTGGTGGGACCAGCTGAAGCAATTTGAGCACCTTAATGAGAGTAGAATCACTTGGAAGAAGTTCAAGAAGTATTTTCAGTAGGATTACCTTTCAGATCATTTCTATGACAAGAAAATGCAGGAGTTCTTTGAACTCGGGCTGGGAATCATGACCATGACAGAGTATGAGAATAATTTCTCGGGGTTGTTAAAGAAGTGGGGTTTATAAAATATGAGAAGGTGAAATTACAAAGGTTCTTGATTGGACTATCGTCCTTTTATAAAATAAATATTCAATATGATGAACCTAGGTCTTTGATTGATACCATTAGGAAGGCTAAGTACCTGTATGAGCAAGGAAAGGGCAGAGAATATTTGCAGAAATATTGGAAGGATAAGAAGAAGGAGAAGTCTCGTAAGAGGAGGAAGTGATTTGAGCCTCCTTTCAATAGAAATGAGCCTAATAAAATTCATCAAGACCATTATGCTAAGGATGAATCCAAGAGAGAATAATCCTTGGGAAAAAGGGGAAGGCCACCAATCCAATGTTGGGGATGCAAGGAAGATCACATGTACAAGGATTTCCCTCACAGAAAGGATAGAGTGAAGACCATTCACAACATCCAAGAGGATACAATAGTCAAATACATGGGAAGAATTTGTGCATCCTTAGATGATCGACAAGAAGAGTACCAATCCAATATGATTGAGGTGGAAGGTAAGATCATAAATCATCATGTTTCTATTTTAATTGATTCAAGAGTAAGTCATTGTTACATTGATCCTAAAATAGTGGATAAATTACACTTGGATAAAAGTAATCTTGGAAAATCAAGTTTGGTTCAACTGGCCACTGGAACCAAAAGGAGAATCCATGATATGGTCAGAAGTTGTTCCATAAGTCTTAATGGTGTAAATACTACTATTGATCTAAATATCATACCATTGGGGTATTATGATATTCTAATTGGAATGGATTGGTTGGACAAGCATCAAGTTGTCCTAGAATGTCATAGAAAGACATTTACATGTCTTGATGGATATGGAAAACAGAGCATTGTGAAAGGAGTTCCAAGATCCATCTCTATAAGGGATATTTCATCCTTACAGATGAAGAGATGTTTCAGAAAAGGATGTCAATTGTATGTAGCCCATGTGGAGGAGCTAGAAAATACAAAAGGGCCAAGCCTCAAATATTTTTTGGTACTACAAGAATTTGAATACGTATTCCAAGAAATATCGGGGTTTCCACCAAAAAGGGAAATACATTTCTCAATTGATTTAGTTCTAGGAGTTGTCCTGATATCAAAAACACCTTATAGAATGAGTACCCCACAATGAAAAGAATTACAAATGTAGTTGGAAGAAGTTTTGAAGAAAGGGTACATATATCCAAGTGTTTCACCTTGGGGAGAACCAATACTCTTTTTCAAAAAGAAAGATGGAATTTTTAGGCTGTGTATTGACTTTCGACAACTGAATAAATCCACTGTAAAGAACAAGTATCCTCTACCCAGAATTGATGACCTCTTTGATCAACTAAGAGGAGAAAATATATTTTCAAAGATATACTTGAGATTAGGGTACCATCAGATAAGAATCAAAGAAGAAGACATCCATAAGACATCCTTTAGAACTAGATATGGGAATTATGAATTTGTAGTGGTGCCATTTGGACTGACCAATGCACCAACTATCTTTATGTGCTTAATGAATGGCATATTCAAAGATTATTTGGACAAGTTTGTCATAGTATTCCTAGATGACATACTTGTCTATTCTAAGTCTAAGGAAGAGCATGAACATCACCTAAGTCAAGTATTGCAAGTGCTGAGAGAACATCAGTTGTATTCCAATCTTAGTAAGTGTTCTTTTTATCAAAGGCAGATTCATTACTTGGGACACATTATTTCAAAACAAGGTATAGCCATAGATCTAGAAAATGTTGAATCCATTAGAGGATGTCCAACAACCATGAATGTTTCAGAAGTCAGATATTTTATGGGGTTAGTTGGTTACTACAAAAGATTTATAGCAGGGTTCTCTAAGATTTATCATCCCATCACTTCTTTGCAAAAGAAGGGAATTAAATTTGAATGGACATCTAAGTGTGAAGAGAACTTTAATTTGTTAAAGAAATTACTTACTAGTGTAGTTGTTTTAAAGATTGCCGACCCAAATGAAAGTTTTGTGGCATGTACAGATGCATGTAAAGAAGGGCTTGGTGGAGTCCTCACTCAAAATGGACATGTCATTGGTTATGAGTCCAAAAAGCTTTAAGAACATGAGAGGAACAATGCCACACATGACTTGGAACTTGTTGCCATTGTTCATGCATTGAAGATGTGGAGGTATTGTCTCATGGGAAAAACATTTGAATTAAGAACATACCATAGAGGTCTAAATTATCTTTTTGAACAACCAACTTTGAATGCCAGGAAAACAAGATGGTTGGAATTTTTAAGTGAATACGATTTTGACATCAAGCATATCAAGGGAAAAGAAAATAAAGTTGTTGATGCACTTAGTAGAAGAGTACATATCATGCATGCTACAACTATCAGTATGCATCAGTCAAACTTGAAGAGCATAATTTTATATGTTGTTGTTATAGATCCACATTACCTATAGCTAAAAGAAATCTTACAACAAGAAAATGTACAACATAAAATGAAAGATTATGAGATAAAGGAAGATGGATTACTTATGCATAAAAATAGGATTTATGTTCCTAGTTCCGGAGAGCTTAGGAATTTGGTATTAAAAGAAATGCATAATGTTCCATATGTCAGACATCTCGATTACCAGAAAACAATTACAATAGTAAGAAGCCAATTCTTTTGGACATGAATGAAAAAATATGTTGTTGATTGCATTGTCAGATGTATGGAATGTGAGAGAGTGAAGGTTGAGCATAGACACCTAGCAGGTTTTCTACAACCGTTATCAATTCTAGAGAAGAATTGGGAAGTGATAACCATTGATTTTATAACGAAATTTCCCCAGACAACAAGACAACATGATTCAATCATGGTAGTGGTTGATAAATTGACAAGGGATGCTCAATTTTTTCCTATAAAAATAACTCATATGGAAACCAATATTGCATAAATTTACACGAGGGATATTTCTAGGTTGCATGGGATGCCTAGGAAAATTGTGTCAGATAGAGACACAAAGTTTACTTGAAATTTTTGGAGGGGATTATTTAAAGGATTTGGTAAAAATATGAACTTTATCACATCATACCATCCACACTCAGATGGCCAGATAGAGAGGTTCAATCGAGTAATTGAAGACATGTTGAGAATGTATGTGATGGATAAGCCATCTAAGTGGGAAGATTACTTGCACTTGGTTGAGTTTTCCTATAATAATGGGTATCAAGCTTCATTGCAAATGAGACCATTTGAAGCTTTGTATGGTAGAAAATGCAATACTCCAGTGATTTGGGACAACCCCACGGATAGAGTGGTACTTGGGCCATAATTTCGCAAGGATATGGAAGACCAGATGGTTAAGATTAAGTATAATTTAAAGGCAGCTCGAGATAGACAGGAAATATATGCAGCTAAGAACATGATAGCTAGAGAATTTAAAGTAGGGGAGCATGTGCTTTTAAAAGTGAATCCCAAGAAGAGCTATTTGAAGTTGGGTAGTTGTACAAAGTTGGAAGCCAGATTCTGTGGTCCATTTGAGATATTGGGCACAATAGGGCTAGTTGCATACATGCTTGCATTGCCTGCTTCCATGAATGTGCATAATCTATTTCATGTCTCTTTGATAAAAAAAATAATACATGATCCTAACCATGTTATTGATTGGCATCTGATTCAGGTAGAGACAGAGGGGAAATTTCAAATCCAGCTAGTGTGAATATTGGACAGAAAATTCAAAGTTCTCTGGAATCGAGCTATAGAGCTGGTAAAAGTCCAATGGACCTGCTACAGTCCCGAGAATGCTGCTTGGGAGCATGAAGATGTCATGCGGGCAGACTACCCGCAACTTTTTGAATAAATTTTGGAATTTTGATTCTTGTTTTGTATATGCATTGAGGATGGT
>ML785186.1:456380-491815 GCA_009831015.1 Picea engelmannii
ATAAGGGGGGGGTGGGGGGGGGAGGATGTAACACCCTAAGTTTTGAGCCCCATATTAAACAATGCATTTTGTTAATTGATGAGAGGCTAGAGTTCCCAAAAAATTCAAAGAGGCCAATGTGCCTAGGAAATGTAATGTTTTGGTCATTATTAATATAAAACACATCGTTGGATGCTAAATGAACAAGGACAAGAGTTATAGGGGGATATGATTCCACAAGAGGGGGGTCTTGAGGGGACAAGTATTTATTTTATATTTTTAATTACCCATTTTGTTTAATGGAGAATATCATTTACATGAGCTTCTTGGGGGAAGTCCATGAGTTTCTTGATTTCCAATATTTACAAAAACCCATCTTTGGTCTAGGGTGTGGGTTCTCTTCTTCTGTTGGTGGTCGATTCTTATTTCATGCATTCACTCATTCACTCAATTTATCATTGTTCACACATTTAGTGGGTATTTCAATCCATTCATTCTTTCACCCCACTCATTTTCCTCATTCGTATCTTGGCATGGGAAAGAAAAACAAACTGTTGGAGAGGAGCCATGGTTGTTGGATGTAGAGACTATTGGTGTATTCCATCCATGAATCAAGACCTACATGTTTGATATGCTTTGTTCTATGCTCAGTTTTTCTCATAGCTTCGAGTCCTGAGAGTCCCAACATGGAGATTTTGGACCAGCTGCACTGGAGCTCTGGAAGGAGATGGACATCCTGAGGGACTGCGTGGCAGAGAAGGAGGTCCATTCTCTTAGGTTGTGCTTGATTGATAGAAGAGATGTGGTGTAATTTGGATTGTTGTGGGTGCTAAGAATCTTGTGAGAGCTTGAGTGCTGAATTTTTTTGGAATCCAAGTGACACTATGGAACTGTCCTTGTGGATTTATAGCCCTAGATCGGGGGTGACATTGTTGTTGAGACTTTGAAAAACAATGTATACGGTTGGGTGGAACGTCCTTGGTATGCAACGATTCGGTGAATCATTTTATAAAATATAAGTTCTCTCTATTATGGTTCTATTTACTTTTGTATTTATTCTGATGTGTATTTTTTTACCTATGAAATTTGTATCCATAGTATGCCTTCTTGTTGGTTATTGTTGTGCATGTCATATGGTTCATTTATTTTATGAATCTATATTAACTATAAATGTATATGTAAGAGAAAGAATTCTGAGAGCAATATTGGAGTAGCATGGCCAGCCTGCGGTGGATGGTACGTTACAGAAAGTGGCGTAGCCCGACCTGGGGGTGGCTGGGTATGTTACATAAAGCCAAGTACATCTAATCAGCCTAAAAAATCAGATACTTCTACCAAAATAGTGGTTGCACCAAATAAAGGAAATGAGGAACAAAACAATCAACCAATAATTAAATCACATGTTCAAGAAACTAAAGAAATTATGAAGTCCCCATCTGCTTTTAACTTTGAAAATGAAATCCAAAAAATTAAAATTCCAGTCCCATTCCTAGAGTTGATAAATAATTGATCCAGGTGGATATCGGTGGCCACCCACCTTCTCCAACTGGCCCAAAACATGTTTTTGGGAATTTTGACAATTTACTATTTTTAGCAGTTTTTTCAAGTCCTGAACTTCCGGGGCCATTTTGAGGCCCTAAACGATGTTTTTTTGGGTATGTTTCTCTCAAAAATTACCATCTACAATTTATTTTGTCTCAAGCGTTGTAGGCCTCGGATAGATCTTTCCAACGAGCTATCACACGCCTAAAACGAAGATCGTATGCAAAAGTTACGACCCCGGGAAGTTGATGTACTAACTTACCCAAACGGGGCCCACATGACTTTTGGCGCTTCATCTCCTAGGGTTAGGTTTTTGGATGTCTAGGACTTTTGGCATTCTCGTCTATTGTAAAAAGGCCTTCTGAGCCTCATTGTAATCATCTTCTTGCGAATGCGAGTAGCCGTCACATCTCTTCTCAGAGATAAGCTGCCACCATTCTAGCGAGTCTTTCACTCTGTATTTTACAGTCTCTGTACATTTCTTTCATTAATAGAAATAGTGTATTACTGTATATCTATGTTTATGGTTGCATATCTGATACATTTCTGTTATATTATTGAATATCTTCGATATCTCTGTGCATTTCCTTATTATATCTCCGATCTCATTTCGTGCCGAAAATAATTCGGATCAATAATGAAGATTTCAAGAAATCCATTTCAAAAATGTTGCAGCCTGAATTTTCTTCCCATTCAACTAACTTAGTTAACTTGTAGGATGATAAACCTTCAATTATATTGGGGCCACTAGTAAAAGATAGAGATGACTCCTCTCCTACTTTTTACACCTCTTTGAATGTACATGATAAAATCTTGCACAATTTCCTTATGGACTCAGGTGCATCTCATAACTTAATTCCTAAGGTTGTCATGGATGAATTGGGTCTGGAAATTACTAGAGCATATCATGATTTGTATTCCTTTGTTTCCATAAAAGTAAAATGCCTTGGGGTGATTAAATATTTCGTTGTTACTCCCTTTCAACTATATATGAAGAGTGTAATCATGCATATTGTAGTTGCAAATGTTCGTCTCAAGCTTGGGATGTTGTTGTCCAGACCATGTATTAAAATATAAGGAGAGACATTGCAAATGGATCTCTCTTATGCTACTATACCAGTATTTGGGGGTGAACACAAAAGGAGGTATAGAGAAGAACAACTTGCATATATTATTAGTGATGAAGGAAATCCAAAAAACCATCCCATCTATGCTATTGATACTAATTTGGGATCTATCATTTTTCATCTTACTGATTTTCCTCGGTCACCATTGGAAATAAAAAATCAATCACCAACAACATATGAGACATCTAGACAAGGTGCTCAAACTTGGAAAATGTATTTTGATGGTGAATTTTCCAAAGATAGCGTTGGTGATGGAATTGTGTTCATTTCTCCCTCTCAAGAAGTCACAACCTTGTCCTTCAAATTGGAATTTGAAACCAAAAAAAACATTGCAGAGTATGAGGACCCATCTTTGGGGCTTAGAGCTGCAAAGGACATGAAAATTGAAGAATTATCATTTTTTGGAGATGCAGATCTAATTGTGCATCAAGTCAGAAATATTTATCAAGCAAAGCATCCAAGACTGAGAACTTATAGGAATGAGGTATGGGACCTTATTGATAATTTATTCCTAGCCTTCAACACATCTTTTGTTCCTAAATAAGATAATACATTGGTTGATTCCTTAGTTCTTTCTGCTAGTAAATTTAAAATCCCACTACCTCCCAAACCTAAGTATGATGTTGAGGTGAAATATAGACCTTTTATACCTAATAATGTCAAACATTGGAAGGTTTTTGAATATGATTTAGAAATAAAGATATTTCTAGAAAAAATAGATGAATTTTCTGCTCTTCATATTGATTAAGATCCAAATGATGAGAAAATTCCTCATGCTGATAAATTTCTAAATAAGATTGCAGATCACAAAATTGTTCAGTTATCTAGAAATCATATTCCTAATGGATTAGTTCCCTTGGAGAGAGTATTTGATAACAATGATGTGGCTGTGAAAGTGAGTGGTTCAAGTGATAATGATGATCTAATAGAGTGTAATCTAGGTACTGAAGAGGAACCCAAATATGTCAAATTGTCCAGTAGTTTGTCAGAAAAACAAAGGGATGAATATATCAAAATGTTGAAAGAATTTGTTGATGTTTTTGCATGGAAGTATGAATATTTGGAAACTTATGATATAAGAATCATTGAATATAGAATACCTTTGAAGGATGATACCAGACATTTTAAACAGAAACTACGACAGATCAATCCTATGTTATTTCCCATTATGGAGAAAGAGGTCAATAAATTGCTTGACTCCCATATCATTATACCTTTGAGGTATTCTGATTAGATAGTTAATCTAGTCCCTGTCAGAAAAAAGAATGGTGAGATCAAACTTTGTGTTGATTTCATAAATTTAAACAAGTGTTCCAGAAAAGACAATTACCCCTTACCTAAAATGGAGCATATATTGCAAAGGGTGACAGGCTCAGTAAGGATGTCAATGATCGATGGATTTTCAAGCTACAATCATATTTATGTATTACCAGAGGAAAGAGAAATGACAAAAATTACCACTCCTTGGGATACATTCATGTCTGCCAAGATGTCTTTTGGTCTCATGAATGCAGGGGCAACTTTCCAACGTCCAATGGACATAAGTTTGTGGTTATCTACTTAGATGATATCACAAAGTTTTCAAAGTTTGATCGGGATCATTACCGACATTTGGAGAAGGTGTTCCTATAATGAAGAAAATTTGGGTTGTCACTTAATCCCAAGAAGTCTCTTTTGCCATGAAAGAAGGTAAATTGCTAGGACATATTGTCTCAACTGAAGGAGTCAAAATTGACCCAAGTAGAGTAGAGGCTATCAAAACTTTATCTCTCCCAAGGTCTAGGAAATAAATTATGTCCTCCTTAGGTAATATAAACTTCTTGAGAAGATTTATATCTAATTTTGATGAGTTGGTCAAATTTATCACAACCATGTTGAGAAAAGGGAATGACATAAAATGGACACCAAAAGCTAGGAGTTCTTTTGAGAAAATAAAACAGTCATTGGTTGATGCACCAGTTCTAATTAGTCCTGACTATTCAAAATAATTTCTATTTTTTTCTTTTTCCTCAAATGATACACTAGTTGATGTCCTTCTTTAGAAGAATTCAGATGGAATGGAGAATCCTATTTCATTTTTCAGTGGGGATTTGAGGGATGTTGATGTCATATGTGACAGCATGGAGAAACAATCTTATGATTTGGTCAAATCCCTCAAAGCTTTCAGATTATATGTTCTTCACTCAAAAATTATTGCTTATGTTCCTTCAAGCTCTGTAAAATAAATTCCGATTCATCCTGATATAGATGGGAAAAGGAGTAAGTGGATTGCTAAGATTTTGGAGTGTGATATTGAGATGAAACCCACCAAGCTGGTGAAAGGTCAAGGTTTAGATAGATTGTTAGCTGAATCAAATTGTAAGGAACTGGGAGTTAATTTCATGAATGCTAATTCTGTAAATTAGAAAACTGATATTCCTAACAGTAGCTTGCAAATCATCTCAAAGTTGACAGAATGCAATTGGTACATGGACCTTATCTATTTCTTGCAAAATTTGCATCCTCTCACTGGACTTGAGAAGACCAAAGTGAGGGATTTGAAGCTTAAAGAAACCAAGTATTGCATTGTTGATCATGTTATGTATTAGAAAGATCCTGTAGGGGTGCTTTTAATATGTTTGGATCTAGAAGAAGAAAAACAAACTACGACTGACTTCCATGAAATTCTATGTGGAGGTCATCATTTTTGGAGGACTACAACACATAAGATACTTAGAGCTGGGTACTTCTGGCCTATCTTATTCACTTATGTGTGTGAAAAGATTAGAACTTGTGATAAATGTCATAAATTCTTAGGAAAACAACAACTGAAATATTTGCCTCGAATCCTATAGTGGTATCTAACCCTTTTCAGCAGTGGGGATTAGAATTCATTGGATAAATTCATCCAGCCTCAAGTGGTCATCATCGTTGGATTATGATTTTTATTGATTACTTCACCAAGTGGATAGAAGCCATTCCCACAAGAAATGTAACACATAAAGTAGTCATTGACTTCCTAGAATACATTCTATCAAGGTTTGGTTGTCCTAACAAATTTTTTATTGATAATACTGCAACTTTTAAAGCTGAGCCTCTGGGGAAATTTTTTGAAAAAATTGGTATTCATATTATTGACTCTACTCCATATTACCCTTAGGGTAATGGATTAGCAAAATCCTCCAACAAAATCTTAGTGAATATCATCAGAAATTTGTTGGAGGATAATAGAAAGTCATGGGATTCAAAGTTGAAGTTTTCCCAATGGGAAGACAGAGTAACCACCAAGAGATCAATTGACACTACTCCATTTTAGTTGGTCTATGGAGCTTAAGTTGTTTTTCCTACTCAACTAGCTTTACCTGTGGAAAAGTTTCTTCAAGATCAATAAGGGGAATTAGATGACATGATCAGGAGGATGCATCAACTCATGGAAGTACAACAAATCTGGGAGCAACTTTTTGATAAAGCACAAAGACATAAACATAAAATACAAGAATCTTTTGACAAGAAGGTGAAGAAAAACAATTTTCAACTGGGAGACCTAGTACTCAAATGGGATGCATAAAGGAAAGATATATCATGGTAAATTTGAATCCTTGTGGATTGGTCCTTTTAAAATTTCTGAAGTTTTGCAAAATAACACTTTTAAGGTGCAGAACTTGGAAGATGTTGAATTTCCTATTAGCCCAGCCAATGAGAATTTTCTAAAGAAATATTTTTCCTGAAAGCCATGAGTGGCTTATTTTCATTGTAAATATCACTCTTTAGTTATTTTGTTTTATTTCAATAATGATTGCTAGCCCAATGGATAAGGCACTGAAACTTCATGTTCTTGGAGCCTCACGGGGAGGTATCCATCCCCTATGGAGCCAGATGTTATCACATAGAATTGTAGGGGGGCAGAAAACACTTTGGTTTTGTTTTATTTGGAATCATAAGATTTTATAAGTCTTAGGTTTTGGGTCTTTTGTTCTCATAATTCAAATATTTATTGTTATAAGCAAAGTATTGTTTTAGCTTTGTTTTAGAGCTTTTATGTCATGAGATTATTCATCATGATAAGGATAATGGTCCTTATGAGTCACACTCTTGGTCTTAAAAAACATCACCATAACATGTCCTTCATCCAAGTTGTACATTGGTTTTCTTTTGGTCACTTTCAAATCGTTTAGATGTCAAGTCAAAAGTAAGATGTACTTGATGCCAACTCATCTAAAAGTTCGTGTCATACTTTTGAGTACCTAGTGAACTCATCTTTCATTATTGCAACTAAGAAACATGTCAAGGGGAATTTTATGGTTTTAAACGCCTTCGTTTAATCAGATTTTCAAGGATTATGTCACAGAAATTTCTAATAGTTTCCTTGAAGCGCGCTATTGGAATTTGAACCTGGTGCTGCAGAATGGTGTTGTGGATTAGTTGAAGGGGACTTCGAGTTTGGATGCCTCTCAAATAGACCAAATCAAATTCACAAAGAAACAACATCAAACCCAGATTTATCAGGTATTCCTTGATGATCTGCATATTGTTCAAAGGTTGAAAGAGGAGTTATGTTGCTGAAATTACTAGTGCTGTGAACTGTTCAAGCCCATTTGCTGCCAACTCTGAAACCCACTTCTATGGCACTCTAAAATCTACCCACTAGTCAAGAATGTTATCTCAATATCAACTTATCATTTCCTCTGCAAGTAATCCATCTTTCCCACTGATACCTCAGCATTGCAAAATGCTTGATTTGACTCTGCATCACTACTACGCGCTACGAACTAGGTGTTGCGAACCATTTGTTTCCATATTGTCGAAACCCTCATTTTCTTCATCAATTTGAAACCCAGTATTAACCCATTGTATGAGATCCCTATAAAACATGAGGAATATGGTTAATCATTTCAAATATGAGGAATGGTTAAATTGCATAGCATATTGGTGCTGCAAACTAATAATAGTACTGTTGAAACCCTGTTTTAGCAAAGAAATCTCACTTGTCTTTATTTCACTACAAATATCAATGGATTTTCCTTTTATCCTCCCTTTTGAAATGTTCTCTATTTCATACCACTTATGTGTATAATATTTGGACAAGGTGAACTCCAGGAAAACAACTCTATCATTAAACCCTAAAATTCATGTTTACCCTGTTTTCACACACCAACTGTCATAACAAATTACATAAAGTATTCTTCAAGCAATGATTATGGATAGTCAACAAAACAAGAAGACTCACAAGGGAGGGGATATTGTGAGGAATGAACCATATGATGTGCAACTCATTAACTCTGAACCATTGTTCAAAGAATCTTTTTAGAGGGTAGGTTGTCTGAGAGAGGACATCCAGAAGTGGCCAAAGAGTTTGGACTTAATTTTAGTGGGACTAAAAATAAAATGGGGATGTTGGAGTTTGATGTTTCAGAGAATTCCATCTTTGTTGCAAAAAAAATACCTAAATGTGGGGAGAAATGGTTCAAATCCATGTCATTAAACTCTTCCTTCTCAAAATAGTTCCTTAAGCCAGAATTTCAAGAAGACAACTTGTCTAAAGGAGTACCTAGAAGTCATATGCTTGAATGTTTTGACAAGATGCTCAGGTTCATCTAGAGGTACTTCACATGTGAGGGGAAGTTCAATATGGTATACCAATACCACATCAGATTATTGTTACACTTCACAGGAAAATAATCCATGAACCTTCCATTCTATCTTTTCAAAAGCATTGGTAAGATGTAAGACAGAGTCCAGGCTAAGTAAAAGCAGGTAGATACCATTGTTTTTCATTATGGTCTTATCAAGATGTTAGTAATGGAAGATTTAAAGAAAACTAACACCGATTGGGAACCTTTCCTAACTTCATCACATTTTCAGTTAGATTTTTCTCCTACTCCATAGTCCAAAAGACAAAATCCTACCCCTGTTGAGAGGATTGTGCATTCAAATTCCATCAAGAATAAGAGAGTGACTAGGAGTGATAAATCTGTCAGGGCTACTGATGAAGCATAAACAGGAGGCCCTTCACAACCTTATTATAGAGAAATTTCACCAGTGGTAGATCTTATTCCCGTGGAGATTCCTTGAAGCAAACGAAGAAGCTTAAAATGAAAAAAGTTTGTCTTTTCCCCATCAGTTGATGCATACAAAGTTAAACCTAAAATAACTTTTACTAGAGAAACAACCAAGCAACATGTCCTTATGAAGGATGATACAACAGAGATATCATCCTAGAAAAAAGGAAAATCGCAGTCCTCTAATTAGCCCACGAAGGTTATTGACCTCAATACCCCTCAACATGAAAGCAACCCTACCTTCAAAAGGCTCAGGAGGTAGCTCAAGGAAGCAAGAGATGAAATTGAAAAATCAAAGAAGAGAGATTTGGGTTCTAGGATGAAGCTTAAGGAGATGTTGGACATGTATGAGGATACAATTGATAAGGAAAGGTTTCTGGTTAAGAGGTTTCTTCCCCTTCACTTGCAACTCAAGAATGTCTTTAGGTAGAATCGAACCCACTAAGTTGAAATCAGAAAACTGAAGGCAGAGCTACAACCTTTCAGAGAGAAAGTGGAAAAGAGAAATTTAGACATGTTGGCCAAGGTGGCTACCAGAAGAAGCTCCAAAGCAAAAAGATAAAGACAAATTATCTTCCAAAACCAACATCATTTTTGTCAAAGTTTTATGTTGCATTCTTTTACAACATTAAATGAGGGTTATGAGTTTTGATCTAGACTTAGAATTTTTGTGTTTTTCTCCAAGGATATATCAAGATAATGAGTTTTGTTGCATGTATGGACTCCTGGTATACATTTTAATTTCTTGAAACTTTTTCAAAAGTAAAACATGTTGCTACAGGAAAGTTCGCAACGTTTGGAGTCATTGGCATTGCGAACTGCCTATTTCAAGATAGTTTGCAACACTGCGCTGCAAACTCAATTTTTGAAGATTTTGGAGGGAAAGAGAGCTGTCAGTTGTCAATATGGAATCGTCCCAACACTCATAGGAGAAGTTTCACTTTGGAAAGCCACCTAACTCAATAATATGCACACTTATAAAAACATCATCAAATGTATTAAAGATTGTTCTATACGTTGCCAACATTCTCCTTTAAAATAGAAGTGTGTTTCTTTTTGGTTGTACACATGTTGCCACGCTTCCGTTAGGCATGGGATCCTATGAGGAAGTTGAGGGGTGGATTTTAAATCTGGAATTGATAGGTTTAGCTATTTAAGAGTCAGTAAGACTAAGAGGGGTTTGAATGGTGTGATAGAAAAACTCTTATTTTTGTATTTTCCTTTGTAGCAGAGTTTTCTCCTGATGTATGGACCATATACAAGATACTTTTAATGGTCAAAATTAGTCTTACTTCTCATTATCATTTTTGCAGTCTCACTTTGATATTAGTGTTTGTTAAAAGATTCATTATGGTTGTTGTTTCTTTATTGCAATAAATGATTTATTGTGATATTGTATGCAAATTTATCAGAGTTATTGTCTCTTTGAATTTTAGAGGTTCTTATTCAAATGAGATTTATTTCATATGTGTGTCAATATTACCTGATGTAAATGATATGCATATTACATTCTCCTTGCTAAGTCTTCCATGTATCACTTTTATCTCTTGTAACCTGATTTGAAACCATTCAAGGCCTTCTTTACTGGTGTGTATGACATGGAATGATCTGTGATTGACATCTTTAATTGAGTTTTTCATCCATTTGACACCTTTTATAAATATGTATCCTTTACATTATGATGGGTATTAGGCTTACACCTACAACAGTCTAGGTGTGACATATAGTGCTAACAGAGAGATATGATTTATACTTGATATTTTATCTCTATAACAATTTAACAATTTTCCTTGCACTTTATAGGTGTTTATCTCAAGTATTAGTCTATATGTAAGAATTACATACTCAAATTTTGATGAAATAACTTGATTGCATTAGTAGGAAGAGAAAGGAAATAAAATTTAATAAGATGGAATTTTTAATAGGAGGATTTCATAGAAGATTTAGATGGTCTTTGCACCAACAGACACTTACCCTCACCCTTTGTCTCTACAATCTACTACACTACCTCACATCTATATTTCCCTCCAATACAATATTCCTGTAAAATTAAAGTAACAAACGAGAACATGATATGATGATACATGAGAAAATTAATTAAATTGAATGAAACATTTTACCCCTTGAAACTACATGGTTCATTTCACATTTCTACGGGCCTTTCTTGTCATACTAGCATAACTGATCCTTAGAGTTTGGTGGTAGTCAAAAGTTGAAGGAAGAGACTTGGGAGGTATTGATGAATACTTTTCCAAAGACACTTAATCATGGTATTCCACTTATATGCACTTGAAACCAATTTCGAGGCATGATTAGATGTCACACATTATCTTTCATTGCATCATGAACAAGAAACCTTGTTCCTTGGTTTCACCTAGTGTTAGATTGTGAGTCCCTAGACAATCACAAAGTTCGAGACCACATGGATATGAGTTTTGAAACTTATCTATTTATGAGGTGTTTTCACGATCCATTGATGGGTTGTCAATGAGATATAGATCTAAAAGTGATCCAATTCATGTGATATAAATCCATGTCATGAGATCAATTCAATGTACAATAGAATGGCTTAAATATTTTTCATTCAGTTCTTGTCTCATCTTGCTTGAGCTATAATTCTATATTTCTTAAGGGCGTGGTAGTCTTGAGATCCATGAAAGGGGATGAATTTTCTCCATGGTTGTAATCCATGAGGAAATTATAATGTTGCTTACGCCAACAAAATTACAGATCTACATCTATTTGGGGATACAACAAAAAATAAGGTCATCATTCATTCACTCCTTTTCCAACCGCAACGATCTTGTTCTTTTATTTATGAGATACATTGTAGGATTACAAATATGATCTACTCAATGTGTGAAATGTTTTCATTGAAATTCGAGTTTAGGGTTTTGGTTTTCACTAGATCGCTTAAGAAAATAGTTCTTTTTTAGTATTGACTTCTCTGTTTACATTTTCTTTGAATGACTCTTCTTGGAATAAAAGTCGAAAAGATTTTTTGGCCGTGGTCTCATTGAATTTGAATCAACATCCTTATGTCATGCGCCCATATTGACATGTTTGAGATTATACTCTTCTTGAAGATTCATTCATTTTGCTGGTAGTGTGTTCATTCCTGACAATAGTTTTGAGTGAATTTAAAATTAATATTTAAGTGGAAAAATTCATTTCAGTCTCTCTTAGTAGCACCATAAGACTATAGATATATTTTCATTACAAGGGAGGGAAGCTCTATGTGATCAATGATGAAGCCATGTAAATAGAAAAATAGTATAACAATGATGTTCGTCTGCTTTAGTGCCTCCAAATTGAACAAGACGAGGTTCAAATATAAAAAATTGTCCTAGATATCACCAATTATGATGGACCAGGAAAGGAAGAAAAAGGTTCTACCAATATTTTCATGATTAACTTGACCCTAGTTGTTGGAATATGCGGATTCTTGTTTGGATATTTTACTAGAATTGTTTCTAGAGCTCATTATAAACAGTTTGAATCTCAAATAATTCAATATTTCAAAGGCGTATTTATTTTTCTCATCCAAAAATACATAGCCGATGATTTTTAGGGTGAGAACCTAGAAGGTACGTAGGTACTTCCCATGGAGAAATGATCAAATTCACATCTCTTTCCCACAAGAAAATATGATTTTCCAAGAGTCATATGAGCCTCCAAGGCTACAATATGAACATATACATCCACTCTAGCACCCAACATCTACATGAATTCCCAATGATCCATACAATCCTACCGATCTAAGCATGCTTTGAATGGATGGTGAAAATGCACCTTGTGTAGTGTGTGATAGTGAATTTGTTCATGGTTTCTTTATGGTGTTTTGTGTCTAGTTTTGACACTTAATCTTCATCACAATATTGCTACATTTGATATACATATGCAAATACAAACACAAGGTAATTCAATCAAATTAACCAAAGGATCAAGTCACATTCAAATCGTTGAAGCAATGGACACATCAAGCTAATATTCAAGGACTCAAAGCATCATCAAGCATTCATATTCAAAGATCAATTCAAATTTAGAATCAACATCAATTATAACTTGCAATTTTTTGTTTTTGTAAGTTTACTTGTATTTTCACACTCAAGTTGAATTGTACTTACAATAGTTCCTTTTGTAAGTTTATAATTAAATCAAACTTGAGTTGAATTGCAATTTTTGGGTGCATTCTCGATTGAACCCAACACCCTAGACTTGATTAAGTCATTGAAAATTTGAGTCAAAATTTGACAAGGTTGAGAGGTTGAAACTCAAAACATTGTAAACATCACACTTTGTGTGCATTTTTGGTAGTATACGACACCCACAACTTCACAAAATTCAAGTGAGCATGGTACAAAAGAAACAAGTACAAGCGATCAAGTTCAAGTGAGCAAATACAAGAAAGCATGATAGTGATGACTAAGATCATGGAATCAGTTTCCCTATTGGAAACTTTGCTAGAAACAACAAAGAGAAATTAGGCCATCCTAATCAATGAAACATTGGAAAATGTTATTACATGTTTGTGAGTTATGCAAACAAAGGTTCATTTGTTTCAATCTCAATCTCAACTATTGAATGATGAAATTAGGGTTCTCAAAAATTAGTAGAAAGTAAAGCATCTTGTACTAATCCCCATTCAAAACAATCCTCTTTGTGATAATGATGATGGTAATTCAAATCAATAGTGCACTCAAAAACAACTCAGCAAGACAAATCCAGATGAAGTTGTTCAAGTTCATCATGATCGAGTTCAGTGTTATATTTCCAACAATGTTGTAAGATCTTCTTGGGAAGAAATACAATTCAACCAGAATCGACATGGCTTGGGATATGACAAAGGAAACAACTTTCATATTCCAAATTAATCCAAACAAGTTCAGTTTGTGAGTGCAAGGTTTCTTGAATAAATTAAGAATATTGATAATAAGTTCCAACATTGTCACAGAGTTGGTCACATGGAGAATACGTGTTTTGATATCCATCTGTGTTTTCATTATGGGAATAAAAATCACCTATTTGAAAAATGTCAAATGAAGAAGAAGACTAAGAAAAATATTCATTATGGATGGATAAATTCATGGAGATGTAATCAACATGTAAATAAGCTGCACAAGTCTTACCATTTAGTCAAGACTAAGGTCAATACACAACTACATGGAGAAATGACAAACCCAAAAATATTTCAAACAATTATTCTAGATTCTTTTGGGCATGATCTAGGTCCAATTCTATATGTTCTCTAAAATTAAAACATGAATCAAATATGTTACTCTCCACGCCTTAACGGGGGAACACATTGATAAAAACAAATATACTCTCCAACACCTTTATGCGGGGGAGTACATTGTTCAAATCAAAATGGTTAGTGGTCAACCAAAACCACCACATTATTTAAATCAAATTGGTTTGTGGTTAACCAAAACCACCAAATACAATTGAAGAAAAAAAGTATCCAGAGCTTAAGCTTGAATCCCTTCAACTATGAATCACTCAAGAATAGAAGAATCCTAAGCTCAAGCTTGGATATTTTCAATAAACTTCAACAAATTTATCACCATGCACCTGATAGGGGGGATGTTAGATATCAATGATGATAATCAGGCTTCAAGATTTGAAGTCTTATAAGATATAAAAATCAATCAACATTTGGGAATTCTAGCATAGCAACTGGTCTTCTCAAATCAATCAAAATGACTATTGAGATGTTAATAAAAAGAATGAGAATGTTCAAACATGGAAGTTGTTCACTTCTAGGTGAACTATCCAAAATCTAGATATTGTCATTTTTTTAGGCATGTCTTCATCGAAGCTTAGTTCAATAGTTTCAAAATGAAGATAATATCGGTTATTGTTTTGTTATTGGTACAATTATTCAAACTTGTGATTGAGGGGGGGAATGTTATATTGTGAGTCCCTAGACAATCACAAATTTTGAGACCACATTGATTGAACTGTAAACCTTGTCTATTTATGAGGTGTTGTCATGATTCATTGATGAGTTGTTAATGAGATCTAGATCTAGAATTGGTTCAATCCATGTACTATAAATTCATATCATGAGATATATTCAATGTGAAATAGAATGGATTACATATGTTTCCTCTAGTTCTTGTCTCGTCTTGCTTGAGCTCTAATTATTAACACCTGGAACCCTACTACCATGCAGATGGAGGATGTGAGAAAGAAATAAAACCTGAGAGAAAATTATAACCTACCAATCCAACATATTTGGTTACTCATTTAAAGAAGTAAGACAAGGTGTTGTTGGGAAATATACCCTACGGACTACCAAACTAGGGTCAGACTTGCATGCAGATTTTGACCGTAAAGAAATGACTTTTTAACCTACCACCCAAAAACTTAAACCCCTCTTTCACAATACATGCATGGAAAGGAACTACTAACCTTTTTACTGATGTTTGGTGTAGATCCTCCGTTGCGCTTTTCCTGCTTACTTGCGCTGTGCCTTCCAAAGTTAACCTGCAATCAAGACAAAACACCATGCATGCATGCTACTTTTCTACTTGAGGGTTAGAAATTAAGCATAAATTACACAAATCATAGATAACTCATGCATTGGGACGGGAAAAGTATTCTTTTATTATTTTCAAAATGAATCAACTTAAAATCAAAGTCGAGACCAGCCACCGCTCCTTGATCCTGATCCTGGGCTCCTCCTCTTCTTTGTCCTCCAACTGCTTTGCGTTAATTCTCCTTAGGCTTGAGGAAAGGATAAAGGGTTGGGACAACTAGATTCGGCAAATGGGAAGAGTTTCTTCGCTATTATTTTTCCTCTCCAAATGGTACCCCTACCCCTTCTTTTATATGTTAGAAGGAGCTAGGGTTTTGGACAAACTCTCGGCCATGCATGGTCAGGAGTTTCAGTTAACTGACCCATAGCTTTTTGTCCCATCGGAAACTTTCCTGTTTTTGTGCTTTGTTAGGTAAACACGGGTTGTACTAGGCCTGTCAGCGTTCACACGCGTGCAGTAGTGGGTTAGGGCGTGTGTAACTTAACCCAAAAGGATTTTCAAAGAGGTTTCTCAGCAGATGTTTTGGCAATGAAGGGATATGAGTTGGCCTGATGTCAGGTAAGCATGTGTGGTGAAATTTAGGGTTATAACAGATGCCCCCTAATGTGTGAGGTCAGAAGAGCATCTGATGGCCGAAATACATTACCAATCTTTTACCAATCTGTACTGATATGATGAATGAGTGAGCCCAAAAATCATGAATCGGGAGGTGTCGTCTGCAAAATAAAAAATGTCTCACCGAGGCAGGCATACCCATGCTCGGGATAAAATAGAACCATGGCTACCAATCAAATACACTGTAGATCCATGTCAAATAACTATAAAGAGTATCCACGAATAATACACAGCAGAGCTACATCTCGAAATCAGAAAGATATACATATAAAGTATCCATCTCCCAGAAGTTGATTTGGCCTTATTGCTGTACTTCAGAGCTCGAGAAACAACTTCAAAATATTCTAAACTTGGGTAGGAGTGTAATATGAGTGTACGATTGCACTACCCAGAGGTCTTCGATGGCTCGTCAATTATGGACTTGATAATCTTGATGATCGGACTGAAGGCTTCAGTGATTTCGAATAAAGACTTGATTGGACGTTCAGGATGGCCGAGTATGCGGACAAGAGACATATTGCAGAGGGGATGACTCAGGCTCAGTGAAAAACTTCCCTTGGATAATAGCATGACAAGTGATAAGACTCAGGCAGCATATCTGTTAATCATAAGTCTACGAAGCAGGAGGCAACGGAAACTCTCCATATGTCTGGAAGAGTAACCAAACAGTGGAGGACACAACTCTATATAGTGAGAAAAAGATTCCTAAGGTCGTACTACATCCCATAGTCTGATAAACAAACGGACAGATGTGCTTTATCCAAGGGCGACTCATTATGTTGCCAATAAATAAAATACTTTTCCATCCTCTTTTGGGGGTATATTTGATTTTTTGTTCTTTTTGATAGTTTTTGAAAAAGAATAAAGGAATATTACGTTACAATGGAGGAACGAGTACGGAAAACATACAAGATCGAGGCACAAGGACAAGAATGATGTTCTGGGAAATGATACTCGGAAAAAATCCTCCAGTGGCCAAAGGTGTTAAGACGCAGAAGCAAACTGTTACAAGGCTGATGGGTAAGGTATGCAAATGCGGTTGATAGAACACACAATGGTAACGTCCTTCGATGTAAGTTTAACGAGCCCAGAGAAGGTAAGCTCAGTGGTTTTTCATGTTTAGAGAGTCTGAAAAAGCATAAAAGGAGACTCCACTGGGGTACCTTTTTCGATAATAGTCTAGTCGGTTCGAAAAAGGGGTAAACTAGCACCGAGTAGACGTCAATTCAAAACCATTTTAACGAGTGTGACAAGGACAAGATCACTCGACCATTTTTTCATTTTTAAGGAGTCTGAAAAAAGCTTAACTATGGACTCTGTTAGGGATGTTCTTCTGGACCATTTTAACGAGTGTGAAAGAATAAGGTCACTCGTCGATCTTTTCAATTTTAGGGAGTCTGAAAAAAGATTAACTATGGACTCCGTGGGGGTTTCTTTTTCGTAAATTTAGTCCCTCAGGCCCGAAAAAGGAATAAAATTATACCTGAGGATACTCTTCTAAAGAATGAGAATTCAATAGAGTATTCCTTTGTTCGTATAGTTGACCATCCGGACCAAAAAAGGGGTAAACTACCGCCGGACAGACGCGACTTCAAATTTCAGTTTAACGAGCGTGAAAGGTCACAAGATCGCTCGACAATCTTTTCATGTTTAAAGGGTCTGAAAAGGACTTAAAAGGAGACCCGTTATGTTTTGGGAGTCTGGAGGGTAAGACAAAGAGTAAAAAATACCCATGCGAATGAGGCTCAAACTCGTCTTCAGGAAAGACTATACAGACTCCCGAGCCTACAGTATTGTTTGAAACGGCATGGACACCATAATGCAACCAGGACCTACCTAGGGCATCCATGTTTTGGTAAGCTCTACCACCAAGTTGCGATAGTTCTATAACAGATATGACAGTTCCATGTCACCACCGGATGGGATCGATCCTATAGCATAAAAAAGGCAACGAGATGCAAGAGTTGGGGTAATATCCTAACCTATATGCTCAAGTTTATTTTTGAAGATTTTTTTTTTTATGGACCGTCAATATATATATATATATATATATATATATATATATATATTTTCGAAACTCAAAAAAAATGTCCTAATACCTACTCAAATCCCTCCCATATAACTCCTGGATCACTCAAAATGGTTTTTGGTATAAAGAAACTGATAAGGGGGGCCAAAAAAGTGACAAAAAGAGGCCAAAAAGTCTATAAATAGAAGCTGGCAACTCATTATCACCATTGCTGATTTGGAAATTTAATCTGGAGCCAAAAGACCCCCTTTGCCAAAGATCGTGATTCCGGGAGCTAGATTGGACGAAACGGACTTCTGCTTGGACCAAGTAAGTACAAACTCCCTTGTCTAGCTATTCAATACTTCATTTTTAGCATTTAGTTGATTTTTGGGGTGGGTGTCGACCTCAAAAAGGTCGGCCCTAGATAAACGCGGGTTGTCCAGGGACAGCCCACGGGTACCCGCGTGTAGATCAAAGCCTTCCCGCGGGTACCCGCGACTGTCACCTCTACAGGCCGTGGGTACCCCCCCCCGTGTGGTGAAAAAGCAAAAAATTAAAAAATATTGACCCGCCTTTTACTTTGTTGTGTTGGCAGGATGTATGTTCAGTGGAGGGAAAGGGAGCACGAGGCCTCCAATGAGTTAGTGGCTACAGATCCGAATGTTGTGGCCATGATGATGCAATGTGGGTTGGTAAAATTCTTTTTATGTCCGTTCATGCACATGCAACCAAGGCTACTGAACGCCTTGATTGATTATTGGCACCCTGACGCAAAGGCGTTTATGCTAGAGGGTAAATCCTTGGTGCCCACCACCGAGGATATTTACTTTCTGACTGTCCTCTCGAGGAGAGGGGAACCAGTCAATTTTCAAACTTTTCCTGCGGGGTCGAGCAAGGTCTTGGAGCTGGTAGCTGAGTATTGTGAGGCTAGGACCGTTCATAGAGGTTCCTCGGTACCTGTTAGTAGGATTACCAGCCTCACCCTACAGACTATTCTATTTCTCATTGGGTGGATTACCGGCTCAGCAGTCGTGCATCAGGCTTCGCACACACAAATGAACTATGCGATCCAGTGCATGAATGCACAAATTTTTGATTGGAGTACCACACTGTTGGAGTGCATGAAGAGTCAATTGACAGCTTGCCGACAGCAGACACACAGGAACTTCAGGTTTGGGACCATCCTGTGTTCATTCTTTTTTGAGAGAGTTTCGTGCTTCAGTCCTCGACTGACAGTACGAGGACATCTGACCACTTTCGCCGCAGTATGCAGATGGGCAGTGTTACTGCCGCGACAGGGTGGTGGAAGGACCGTGGAGGCCTTCAACGATGACTTTTTTGCTTGGCTTTCACGACAGATCCTGGCTATTGAGGACTACCCATATGCGGGGATCGACTTCTCCAGAGATCCAGAGATACCAGTGCCTCCTGGTGAGGAGCGAGGGGAGATGGGTAAGTCTCCACCTATACAGTTTTTTTGTTTTCATATGTAATTTTTATGTCTTTTTTGATATATATATCATGTTTTTGTATACCAGAG
The DNA here is from genome assembly GCA_009831015.1 of Picea engelmannii. NCBI lineage: Eukaryota > Viridiplantae > Streptophyta > Pinopsida > Pinales > Pinaceae > Picea > Picea engelmannii. The sequence continues at coordinate 475,775 of ML785186.1, forward strand.
TTTTTGATGAGTGAAATTTGTATTGGATGCATATGTGGGACCCGTGCGACCTGCCGACTATGCACGGAACAGGCATCGCCCACGACTAGAAGCCGCAGCTGTCGTCACTGCAGGAGCAGCAGTAGTAGGAAACCTCCCAGTAGGAGAGGTCGAGAGGATTCTTAAGCGAATTGAGCGGAAATTCATTGCGCTCACTCGCATAGTTCCCATGGCAGAGATAGAGGACCTACCGCCGTCCATGCAGACTCATGTTGTGGAGGCACCTCAAACATGGGTCCGATTATTTATGCATTTAGCATGTGCTGTAGATGATTATAACAGGGCCCATAGGCCCTGAGTAGACTTTTAGACTTTTTATGTGCCACGAGCACCTTATTGTATATATTTTTTGAGGGCATAAGCCCGGTGACTCGTTACTGTTCCCACTTTTGAGGCACTTGCGCCCATCTATGTACTCTAAGGATTTTATGATGTTTATATATGGTTTTTATCTCTTTTTTGTGTCTTATGGATTATGTGTGAAAAAATGTATTTACATGTTTATGTCCATGATCTTTTTATATATGGGTAAGATGCCAATCTAAAATGTGATTAGCTAGAGTATCTGTGATTTGATTTAAACTCCTAGGAACATGAAAATATGTAATATAATCAAAGTTGCGTTCCAAGAGATGTACCCTAAGGAATCGTCAGTGTAAAGTTGGGTCATGAACCCGGTATATTCTGTTTAGCTGTGACACAACCAGTTGAGCGTCTAGATAGACCCGGAGACGAGAGATACCCAATGACAAAGAGTCATGAAGCAACTCAATAACTGCACTATACTCAGCAACATTATTTGTGGTGTCACCTAAGCATATAACTCCAGAAACTGACCCTGTGGTGTAAAGATTACCCAAGCTGCGGAGGCAAGCCTCCGCGTGTGTCGAATAGCACCGTCCGCATACCCAATGAACACCTTGGACTCACTTGACATCTGCCATATTGACGAAAGATAACATCAATGACACGTCCATAACAAGTTTTTCAAAAGAAATGTAAAAAAGTAATAGTACAAAGACTATACATATGTTACAAAAAGTTACCCACAATGACCTTTCTATGAGTAATACTTCTTGAGGTAGAGCCCATTTCTAGGCTCCGCCAAAGCATTCCCTTCAAAATCGACCAAACAATAAGGGCCCTTTTTTAATACCTCTTTAATAATGAAGGGTCCGAACCACATGGGTTTAAACTTTCCTGCCCCCAGGGGGTCCTTATCTTAGTCATAGACCAGGACAAGGTCACCCTCAGAAAAACTCCGAGGACGAATGGACCTATCATATTGACACTTGACCTTATGTTTATGAGCCTCGTTGGCCAGGGCCGCATCGCGGCGCTTCTCATCAAGCTGCTCAAGGTGTACTAACCTCTCTTCTAGTGGAGAAGTGTTTGGCAATAACTGTACTGCCAATTTAAGTGATGGGATTTGACATTCAATGGGCAAGACTGCCTCCATCCCTTAAACGAGTTGGAAAGGTGAGAAACCGGTTGCAGTCTTAACAGATGTTCGGTAAGCCCATAATGCTGAGTATAACATCAAATGCCAATTTGACTTGGCTGAGTTGATAGTGCGTTGTAGAATAGTTTTAAGGGTTTTGTTTACAGCTTCCACCTGCCCATTGGCCTGGGGGTAGTAAGGTGAGGAATGTTCTTGCCATAACCCAAGCTTTGATGTTAACTCGGACATCATTTGGTTCTGAAAGTGACTGCCATGATCAGTGACAATCTCTCTTGGGACGTTGAACCGTGCTATAATCTGGTTGAATAAGAAGAGAGTTGCAGTCTCTCCATCATCTTCAAACGTTGGCATAGCTTCGACCCACTTAGTGAAGTAGTCGACAGCTATGATGATATAGCGGTGCCCCCTTGTTGACGGGGGGTTTCATGTAGTGTAATCAATCCCCCACTTAGTGAAGGGACCAACTGTGATGACAGGAAACATAGGAGCTGGATGTGCCCTCATCTTCCGAGAGAAGATTTGGCACGGATGGCACTTTTTGACCGACTCGATACAATCTTTCATAAGTGTGGGCCAGAAGTAACCTGCTCGTAAAATATTTTGGTTTGTTGCCAACTTGGATAAGTGATCGCCACAAGCTCTTATATGACAATCGTTGAGCACTATGACGTCCTCCTCATGTGTGAGACATCGACGCAAGATGCAGTCTACACCTCTTCGATACAACGTATCATCGAGTATGAGATAGTTCTTAGCCTGATGGTGTATCCGTCGATGCTCGTCACGAGAAGCAGAGGTGGGGCACTTCAAATTCTGGAGATAGATCAGTATATCTCCATACCAGGGGTCGAACGATTCAATCAAAAACATATCCCCCCGGATAGGCGATTCCTCAAGCACAACGTCACCTGACTCAACCGGAAGCTCTGAAATAAGTTTTGCGAAGACCAATGACTTCTTGGACTTCGCTGAAACGAAGTCTAAGTCAAATTCTTGGAGGATGACCATCCATCTACTGATTTTTCCACCGATAAATCGTCGTGTCAACATGTACTGGAATGGATTCACGACAGCGACGATGGTGGTCTTGCGAAACAGAACATAGTGACGGAACCGTTGAACAACATGAACTACTGCCAACGTAAGTTTTTCGAGATGAGAATAATTAAGTTCCGGTCCTACGAGGCCTCCGCTCAGGTAATAGATCAGATATTCTGAAAACGAATCATCTTCCTGAACTAAAACCATGCCTATGGTTGACTCTGCGGCAACCATATATAATAATAAATCTTTGTTATAATTAGGTGGTCGTAGTAGAGGTGCGGTTGTAAGGGCGTGTTTTAATGCGTCAAAAGAGCGTTGAGTGGCTTCTTCCCAGAAAAAGGGAACATCTTTCTTAAGTAAACGCATAAATCCCTTGGTGATTTCGACATAGTTGGCGATGAAGCGTCGTAAGAAGTTCGCCTTGCCTTGAAGACTTTGAAGTTGTAAGATTGTGCATNCAGAGGATCCACCATGATCCCTATTGTTGACACTATGAAACCTAACAAACGTCCTGACGTGACGCAAAAGCTGCACTTGTTGGGATTCAAGCGAATCCTGAAGTAGCGACACCGTTCGAAGATTATTCTGAGGTGCGTAGGATGATCATTTCGTTTGCAAGAGCGTGATGCTAAATCATCTAGATAGGCCTCGACTATATGTTTGAGGTCATGAAACGCAAAAGACATGGCCCGCTAGAAAGTGGCTCCAGCATTTTTTAGGCCAAAAGGCATCTTACGATAGGCGAATGTACCCCACGGACAAATGAATGTCATTTTGTGTTGGTCGTCAGGTTTGATTTGGATTTGATTATATCCCGAAAAACCATCCATGAACGAAAAGGCTTCGCAACCAGCACATTCATCAATGATCTGGTCAATGAACGGGGTTGGAAAATTATCTTTTGGACATGCCTTGTTCAAATCACGGAAATCAGTACATACACGAATCGTGCCTTGTTTTTTATTGACCGGCACGGGGTTTGAAACCCATTGAGTCAAATGGATAGGATAAATGAACCCTGCCTTGAGAAATTTCTTAACCTCAATCTTGATGGCTGTTTCTTTCTTAGGATTGACTGTACGAAGTTTTTTTCGAATAGGCTTAGCATCAGGATACGTTGTGATTTCATGTTCAACTATTTTCGGATCGATGCCTGGCATTTCCTCATAAGACCAGGCAAAAATGTCGTGGAATTCTTTGAAATGATCCGTGTAAATTTGAATCTCTTTGGGGGAGCAATCCGCTCCGACGAAGACATTCTCCACGACGTCAGGGTTTCGGGAGATGTTGATAGGTATAGTTGCAGCAATAGTCGCCATATTTCCCTCAACATAATTTTCCTGTGTAGCTAAGAGATTAATGGGACATGGCTGATCTCCCGCCATGGTGATAGTGAATTCTTCTGCCTCGATTCGGCTTAACTCTGGGAGGAAATATGATCTATGATGAATATCCTCCCAAGGTTTGTCCGGACTAGTCATTGCTTCGATTACTGTTTCGTCAGAAGGCAAGACTAAGTCTAACGAATCAGTGTTGGCGAGAGAACCCTCAGCCCAGATAGGCTCTAGAAGCGGATCCAACTCTTGTGTAGGAGTCAGATCAGGATTAGCTAAAGCTTGCTGGACTAAAGAGCATGCTACTTCAGTGGCCAAAAAGGGCATGGACATGCCAGAGTGCCTGGTCGCATCCATCGTGGCTGATGGGGAAGGAAGAATCCACGGATCCTCAAAGTAAGTCATGCAGAACGACGAAACTTGAAAAATCTCAGCCTTGTGGTGATGAGATATAAACTTGACATCATCATGAGGAGGTGGGTAATCAAAGGTACCCATCAAGGATGGGCACAAACCAACTCCTACGTTAACGACACCAGCTTGAGGATTATCAATCATGGGAACCGTGGATGCCCCCAAAGTTGGGTCAGGTCTAGAGAAGGACAATTGATCGACGGTCACTGTCCGACCTTCATGTGGAAATAACAAGACTCGAAAAACTGTAGCAACCACATATTTCATAGCATAAGTCCAACTCTGACCTAACAAGATATTATAGTCGAGGGGGGCATCGACTACCTCTACTTAAACGCACACGGTCTTTCCTCCTAACTACACAGGGAAAGAAGGAACGATGCCATGTGGTCAGAAAGAACGACCGTCGAACGCAGTGAGGAGAGTAGGTGATGGAGACAAAGCGGGCTGACCAATGGCCTTCCAACATGCTAACGACATAACACAAGTCGAAGCGCCCTCGTCGACCACCGTGCGGAAAATATTCCGTGTAAAATTTTTCGTGGGATGAGCCACTACTATCTGAAACACGACGTGGTAAGGCAGAGGAGGTTTTAAGTCGGTCGTATCTAACATGATGGTACCCGGGTTACAAGTCTCAGTAGAGCCTAAAGCAGTTAGCAAGGCTTTCCTCTGAGCAGGGAAACTTTGGAGGACCTCCAAAGTGGACATCGCACAAGGGGTTTGTGATAAATCTTCCACCACATAGTAATTCTGGGCGGCCCTTGGGTTTGGGTTGTGAGAAGCTTTCTTAAAGGCACCCTTTGGAATGCGTGTCATTGTTTTTCCCAACGTCTTCTCGATTTGTAGAGGAAGATATGGGATCTCAGCTTCTTTACCCTTCTTAGAGGCGCTTGGTTTACTATAGTCGTGCGCTCTAGTCAGTATGAAAGCATCACCCCTAACCATATATACGTTCGCGAATGAGGAATTGTTTGGAGGAAGGCAGGTTTCTTGGCTGCCCCCTTCGGCACTTGTAGAGGCTTGAGTTAAATTTTGCCCATGCTGAAAGGGATTAGTCAACACGGTTTGTTGTTGCTGTGTGACAAACTTTTGGGCCTCTGCAAGTCGAGGACAAAGATGGGTCGGGTGGTCTTCCGCACACAAGTTTCACGGATACCTCGCCTTTCGTTTTTCCGTAGTGCCCTCGCCAGCGGTATCAGTGGGTTTTTTCTCCCCCTTACCCTTCCTTTGTTGTTTTTTCTTCCCTTCAGGCTGTTCGGTGGCCTTTGGGTTAGTCGTCTACATGAAGTGTACTTCCGACGTTTGGGTAGGAGGAGCAGCCAAAGCAGTAGTCTGGCTGGCCGTTGAGTGTTGTATAGCTAACTGTTGCAATTTCTTTGTCAATTGCTCAACGGGCTTGGTTTGTGCTGAGCCAACAATACCATCGGCATGTGGCCCAGCTCTCTGTCTAGTTTTATCCAGTATCGATCGTGGTGCATCCAGCAGGATGTTGTACAATAAACCAGAATGAGAATAGATAAGCTCAAACTATTGAGCCCTCATGATTGCATATTTTTCGGAGAAAACTCCTGAAGTCGCAACGTCTTTGGATAATTGTGGGACTAAAGACTTAAGGAACCACTCAAGCAGGAATGCTGGTGGGACTGGTACTTTGATTAAACTCTTTTGGCATCTCCACTCTCGGATATGATCAGAGATATGATCCGCTGTCGTCTGTTCGAAATTGGCAAGCATCTCTGTGCCAGCGTCGTATCTCATAGGTAACTGGAAATGGTTAAGGAAGGCCATCGCCAGTTTGCCAAAAGAAGAGTATCTTGAGCGATCAAGCTCGATGTACCATTTTGTGGCACTCCCGATAAGAGTGTGTTGAAACAATCGCAACTGGACGAACTCATCTTTCAATGAGTTAGATGAACACCAGAGATGGAAGGTAGTCACGTGATCACCTAGATCTTCATTAGGCTTGGCCTTGAATTTTTGAATATCCGAAGGCAACTTCGTTGGCATAGGAGGCCAACATGGATCATGACAAATAGGATCATTTAACAACATTGTCAAATCTGGCAAGTGTAATGTCGCCAAGAATGGTAGTTTGGGTTGCTGCTGATAGCCTGGGAAAAAGGGTCCTGGAGTTTGACTGGCACCAGGTTGCCAGGAAAATTTTGGTTGTTGGCCCAGATTCTGGTAGAAACCATGGCCCTGACCAGCGTAAGGATTTTTCATCTGTGGAGACATCATTAGCTGATTCCCCATAAAGGACATAGGATGTTGGGCATTCATCGTGTTTGAAAAACTTTGGGAAGGATTACCCCATGTCGGTCCTGCTGGGAGAGGCATAGAAGTCTGTCCGGGGTTCCATTGATTGTGCAAAGAATTACCCCAGAACGACATTCCAGAGGAGGGAACGGATTCTTGTCCTGAGTTCCAAGGTCCTGCTATATGTGCCCCCGACGCAGGAATAGTACCCTGCGCCAGAGTAGGCTGTCCAAAGATGGGAGTTCCCACAGATGGGAAAGTAGTGGATGTGAAAGTGTTGTTACCAAACGTCTCATTCCAAACAAATGGTGATGAACCTACCGGCATAGTGTGCACAGGTGTTCCTTGACTCCCGGCTCCAAATGAACCTGTGTGTGCAGGTTTCCCGGCGGACTGCTGATGCAGACCACCAAGTGAAGGGGACGAAGGAAAGATATGACCTCCAGCGTAAGGAAAAGTGTTGAAAGGGATAGGAATGCCCCCAAGTTGACCTTGCATAGGAGCGTTAGAGCTCCCTACCCCCAGACCCAAAGTCTGTAAAGTGGAGTGAGTGAGTGTAGGACTTGTGCCCGAACTAGGCATACCGTATGAGAACAGAGAGCCTGTCGCACTAGGTGTGAAGGGAGTTGTGGCTGCCGCGATAGATAGGGTCGGTCCACTATGCGACGTAGTTGCAGCCGAGACCATGGTGGCTCGGACCGACGACGGCAAGTTAGGAGATGCGTCTCCTGTGGTAGCAACGGTGGTGGGAATGGAATAATTCCCAGAGGAAGTAACAACGTTTGGTTCCATAACTGTGTGAGGCACTGACAGGTGTTCGTAAAATTGGATTGGTACAATGACCGATGGCCAAGTATCAGTGGTTGGGGTTTCAACCGAACCAAGATTGGCGGTTGATTCCTCCGGGAGTTGTTCGGGCTCAATGGTTTGTAACCCGGTTGCTTCGAAAGCCCCTTGTTGGTCTAGCTTCCACCTCAATGGTGGCGGGGGTGGCTCCAGTATAACCGACGGCAGGCCTAGGAGTCTTCATGACCGGCGGAGCTCGGGATCCTCCACTGTGTGAGAAGATCCAAGACATGCTAAGGTATTCTACACATTCAAACAGTAACACACACTAAAAAGAATCCCCTGAGAGATAAGTCAAGCAAACACTAAACTAGTTGGAAGAACAGTTACAACAACCAACACTAGAGCAACTTACCGGTGCAAGTGAAACTCAAAAATGGAAGCACCCTCTGAGTATACTCTGCAAATCATGGCCTGATGTCTGTCCTAGGTACCACGGTATACCCTCGCAGTCACCTGTGTATGTCCCTAAAAAACATTGGCAACTAGTTTGCCAGCACGCGAACAGTCACCAGGCGGGTACAGTCGATAGTCGGGTAGACCACAATGAGCAGGGTATCAAGCCCGAAACCTGTCAAGGGTATCGAGAGAAAGTGGTCCGGAAGACAACTGAGGACCTCGAACGGATTCGAGACCCATGAATCCCCATGGCAAATGCAAACGACGGAATCCCACAACAAATCATCGATATGTGTTCTCCACTACGCTTAGTCCGGCTTTGGAGGGGTTATCTCCGCTACCTTTCCTCACGTGACCTCGTGTTTATCCCCTGTGTTAGAGGGGGGTCCCGGATAACTTCCACGAAACTGGACTTCTACACTCCCTATCACAGACTCCAATGTTTGGTTTTGAGTGGCCTTGGAGAGTTTATTCTCCAACCTAATCCAAGGCCCTAGTCCTGAGCTAGTGTATGAACCCTACAAACAAAAAGTCTAATAGGTTTTAAAATAGCGTTGCTTTTATGGGCTTTTTTACGTCACAAGGCATGAAGGTGAAACTGATGATGTGTAAAGACTCAAAGAAAAAACAAATGAAAAGGCTGGAAACAAAAGACTTTTACTAAATGCAAAAATCAAGAACTTTTCACAAAGAAAGACTTCTTTTTCTTTTCAATTTTTCTAAGATTTCATGCAGCAAACATAAAGGAATTTCGCTCAATCTGCGAGCTACTTATGCTCTAAATGCACTGCAAAAACTTATGAACAAAAAGACTTCTTCCTAGCTATTGATGCAGAAACACAATCTTCAAACAAAGAAGAAAATGAAAATATTTGTTTTTCTCTCTTTTTTTTTTTTTTATTTACGTGCAAATCAAGCAACAAAGGGAAAATATCGACAAGCCTAAAACCAAGAAAAAAATGAATTTCTGGCTTAAAGCGCAGATCGCAAAGAATCAGAGCAAAGACACACGATGGCAATCAAGAAAGCAAAGATTCTTATGCTTGTCTAAAAACCATAAAACAATTTTTTTCTTTTTATCTTTTCTATCAACTATCAACTAAGAAAAAACAGGCTAAGGGTAAGAGGCCCTAACCTACTGATTGTTCTACCCTAGACTCAACCACCTGAGAGGAACACTTCTCACCACAGGAGGGGATGACTGCCCCACCCTGACTGAAAAGCAGCCTGTCAAGCACGCCTCTGTCACTGAAACAGCACGCGTACAAATGCGTGCTGAGATACCACAAAGCGTGTGTACTCGCGGGCTGCACTTGCACAGGCCGCGTGTATGTATAAAATCTAAGACAAAAATAAACACAAGCAGCCCAGACCAGGAAGAGGCCTCTGGTATTGATAACCAGGGTCTCTTAAAGTCTTGGATGCTTCTTCTTAACAGAAAAGAAAAATAATTGCAAAAAATAACAAAACGCAATAAAGAAAACTGAGACAAGACTATGAACCAGCAAGACTCAGACAGGATCCAGAAAGCCCCCTGAGAATGTATAATTCTGACAGGGAAGAGGAGGACTGCCTCTCAAGCTCTCTGACCCCTACACGCTACTGAAACCGCTACAGCTAGCATTCACATGCGTGTTGTAGGAGGTTAGGGAGCGGGTACATGCGTGCAGGCCTTCTGTAGGCCGCGTGTACCTCTGTGTGTCCCGATAATTACAGTCAAGCAATAGTCAAGGAAAAACTGGTATAAAGAACCAGGTTCCCTGCTAGCTCAGACCTAACAGAAAATAGACAGGCAAAGAAACATAAAATCTAATCCTTTAAACTACCCAAAAACCTCAACTAAATCCAGAAACCCTAAAGAGTATATCCCCAGTATGGTCGCCAATTCTGTTGTTGGGAAATATACCCTACGGACTAGCAAACTAGGGTCAGACTTGCATGCAGATTTTGACCGTAAAGAAATGACTTTTTAACCTACCACCCAAAAACTTAAACCCCTGTTTCACGATACATGCATGGAAATGAACTACTAACCTTTTTACTGATGTTTGGTGTAGATCCTCCATTGCGCTTTGCCCACTTACTTGCGCTGCTCCTTCCAAAGTTAACCTGCAATCAAGACAAAACACCACGCATGCATGCTACTTTTCTACTTGAGGGTTAGAAATTAAGCATAAATTACACAAATCATAGATAACTCATGCATTGGGACAGGAAAAGTATTCTTTTATTATTTTCAAAATGAATCAACTTACAATCAAAGTCGAGATCGGCCACCGCTCCTTGATCCTGATCCTGGGCTCCTCCTCTTCTTTGTCCTCCAACTGCTTTGCGTTAATTCTCCTTAGGCTTGAGGAAAGGCTAAAGGGTTGGGACAAATGGATTCGGCAAATGGGCAGAGTTTCTTCGCTATTATTTTTCCTCTCCAAATGGTACCCCTACCCCTTCTTTTATAGGCTAGAAGGAGCTAGGGTTTTGGACGGACTCTCAGCCATGCATGGCTGGGAGTTTCAGTTAATTGACCCATAGCTTTTTGTCCCGTCGACAACTTTCCTGTTTTTGTGCTTTGTTAGGTAAACGCGGGCTGTAGTAGGCCTGCCAGCGTTCACATGCGTGCAGTAGTGGGTTAGGGCTTATGTGACTTAACCCAAAAGGATTTTCAAAGAGGTTTCTCAGTAGATGTTTTGGCAATGAAGGGATATGAGTTGGCTTGATGCCGGGTAAGCATGTGTGGTGCAATTTAGGGTTATAACACAAGGTGAAGAGAATCATTCTTGATTCTTTGGAGGATCATTTCATCTCACACATTATAGAGAAGATGACATGTAAGAAAGCGTTTGAGGCTTTGGTTGAGTTGTTTCAAGACTATTGTGATTCTCAATAGATGATCTTGTGAAACAAGATTTTATCTTTCCATATGAGAAAGATAGACATTCTGGTGAGCTACATGATTAAGGTAATTGAGCTGAAAGATTAGTTCGATACCATTGAAACAAAGGTGGAGGATCAAGAATTAGTGTCTATTTCTTTGAATGGAATTGTTCCTGCCTAGATTCCTTTTGTTTAGGGTGTTTTTTCTCAAGATACCTTGCCAAAATTTCAAAAGATTTGGGCTGATATTGTGCAGGAGGAAATCAGATTCCAAACTTGTTCAGAGAAACAAAGGGAAGTAGATGTGATTTTTCTAGTTGGGAAGATGAAGAAGGGTAACAAGAATAAATTTAGAGATATAGGATATAAGGACTTAAGTAAGGTGATGTGTTTCCAATGTCATGATATGGGACATTATGCCAGTTAGTTTACACCAAAGAAGAATGGAAAGGCTATGAATGAGGTTCCAAATAGGATTATAGCGGGTGTAGAGGAGGATCCCTCTCAGTATGAGATTCTTCCTTTTCCATGCCCTCTTCCTTGTCTTCTAACATTGTGTCTAGTGTTGGGTGGTATTTGGACATAAAAGCTTCAATACATATGACATATAATAGGTCACCATTCAATATATTTTATGAGAAAGAGGGGAGGATGAGTGTGGAGGTTGGTGACAATGCTACTTATCATGTGAAAGGAGTTGGCCTCCTTCTAGATTCCTTTAAGTGATATTCTTGAGTTGAGTGATATTTTATTTGTTCTTTTTAAAGAATAATCTTCTTTCATATTCTTTCACATCAGATGTATAATGGAGAGTTTCTTTTGAGGGAAATTCATGCACCATCAGTGATTGAATTCTAGTTGGTATTAGGACTTTGGCTAGAGATATGACAAAGGGAAGCCTTTATAGGTTTCGTGTTGATCCAATGGAACTCATACATTCCAATGAGAGGTTGGATGAGGTCTCTATATTTGAGGTGGCACATACATGGTGTAATGGAAAAAATTCTAATATAACTAAATGCATACATCAACATCACAATTTGAAACCATTGAATGAAAACATAAATATACATTAATCCTTGATTACATAATTTATAAGAAGAACTGAGTGGTGAGAAACTTACTTAAGTGATAAAGGAATAAACTTACTTATAACACTATAAATGTTGAACCAATGCACTCCAATCTTCAATCCTCCCAACCAACCCCTCACTCATCGTGACTGAGAGCCCCTGAGCCCTCAACCATACAACTATGCCAACTTCCAAGCCTTTTTCCTCAGATTTCCCAAGAAAAATATGTCCAACTTTATTCTCCAACTTCATTATACAGAACTCGTCTTATCCATTCATCCAAGAAGTTACATGCATAAGTTACACTTGTCATTGAATAATTAATCATGTATTTTATTTATTTATTTTTATTTATTATTATTATTATTATTATTATTATTATTATTATTATTATTATTATTATTATTATTATTATTATTATTAATTTAACTTTCTATTTTATACCCTTTAAATATTTATTTGTTTGTTATTATTTTTGTTTTTTTTGTTGGCGTGCATATATCCTATTGTTGGGGGGTTGAAGACCCAGGTTTCATCTAAGAGTTGACCAACAAAACCCTAAGGTGTCAACATATTCAATCTGCAGTCGAGGACCGAAGAAGGACTCACCCGAGACACCATGAGAATCAAAAAGACCATTTAGTATTGTGTTGGATGCAAAGGGACAATGTATAAAAGAAACCTCTCAAGCATAGATGCATTCATTCATTCATAACCCATTAACTCAATACCATGCATAAATAATAAACAAACAATTATTCATCCCATCACACCATAGATTGCAGAAAGATAGAGCTTCATATTCCATTCCTTGTGTAACACCCCAAGACCGATCCCTAGTTGTAAATGTGATTATGTTTTATAGGCTTGCGAGCCAGGTTACTATAGGCCAGAAGGATTATGTGATTATTAGGCCGAAGAGTATAGATGCTAAAGGCCAGTGAACCTATTTTTGTGTATGTAAGAATTCATATCATTAATAAAACACATCACTCCGTGTAGACCAACCATGATAAAAGAGTATAGGGGACTAAACTCCATGAGGAAGGGAAAGGGGGGGCTAAGAACCTAGGAAAGGGGCTAAGCTAGAGGGATTATCTCCAAGGCAATATTATAATATTATTCCTAAAGACTAAGGTATGGATAAAAATCATGTTATCCTAAGTTCCTATGTGAAGGGAAATGAATTAAAAGTGGAGAGGATCGAGTTCCTTGAGGGCCATGTGTCATTAAGTGAGAATGCATTTATATGTGGGGAAAATTAGTCCATTTTCACAATTATTCCCATTCACCATCGCATTCACAATTATTTCCTTTCACGAGTCATTTCCATTCACTCCATCATTCGACCTCAGGACCATGCATGAACTCTTGGAGTTGTACATGGTACCTCCCTGTCATGGGTAGCATACTTGTACCTTAACCAAGACAGTATTATTCCATACCCACGCTAGTACTATTTCTTACCTAAATTTTGTTGATGCCTTCCCTATAACCTGTACCTAGTTGACTTAAGAGATGGATTGAAGAGGCGGCTTGTCAAGATCGTGGATTGAAGAGGCGGGTTATCAGGTCCATGAGAAACTCTCTCCAGGTGAGAGAATTGTTGGGAATAGATTTCCTAAGGGAGCCTAACTGCAGCTACAATGCTCTGAGACTTCCTATATGGCTTGTTGTTGAAGTCATGGAAGGGACATGGGGTAGCCAAAGGACTGTTGAGCAGAGAAGGGGCACACTTCTTGGGGTGGGATATGAATGTGGGGAATGCGAGACTGTGGGATGTTAGTTTGAGTTGGCACATGACGAATTTGTTTCTGCTATCAAAGGTACATCAACCTAGCTAGGAATCCCTTTACTCGGGTGCAATTTAGTCCCAGCTCAAGGGTGACCCACTACTGGGAGTTATGAGCAACGTGGTCTAAGGATGGGAGGATCGTGGAAGATCTGCATGCAGTTGGTGGTCTTATATCAAAGATAAGTATAAATTGTGTGTTAATTTATATGTTGCATATTTAAACATGCGTTTATTTTATGGTTTTATCCTGTGTATGTTGCATGTGTATTCCTACTGTTATTTTTGCATGAATCTATGTATTTGCAGAATATTTGTCTGTTTAAAGTTATATATATATATATATATGGAATGATTTTTTTTTACGTGGCATAGCCCAATGGTCTAAGGTTGGGGATGCTACACCCTAGATTCATGCAGGTACAAAATCATAGAGACACATATCATGTACTATCCTCTCTAGTTTCATTCAACCTTCATTACATTCCAATGTGTTATGCTCTATATAAACATTCCTTCATTCATACACCAATCTGAATCTAGTATAGACTCATACATGACTCATACAACAGTAATACAGAACTGGGACTCCAAACTAGACTTTTTTCTCACTCTCGTGCAGTCAAATCTGTATGCTCCTCTTTCTATGGTTCTTTGACGCTTTCTTCTCTGTTCCACTCTCTTCAATGATCGCCAAATACACAAGATATGTTTGTCCGCATGAAACCCCCAAATGTTCCTAAAGTGTGGCATGCCTAACTAACTTTCCAACTCATCCATACCTTCACCCATGATCCTTCAAGTCGTTTTTGTACTCCAGTACAAAATATTCTCGAAGATACACTCATATTCCCTACATGCATTCTTCTTGATTCCTTGCATGTAGTGCAAGAATGGGTCGGTGCACACAATATTCCTTGTGTCACTGCTACTTCTAATCCTTCCTTTCCCCTCATAGTGTATATTCGTGGGTTTTCATGTAAAATTTACTTATGAGGCGTGTGCACAACTTCCCCAAAACCTTGGGTGCCAACAAACTCCCATCACTAATAGTTAGCTCATCCTCGAGACAATAAAGTTACTGTATCAGTAGATGTTTGGAATGAAGGACCAAATCAAACTGACTAGGGTGTCTATGTGATGCTTGAGTGAGGGAAAATCGTCGATATTGGTTTTGGTTGCAACTGTGCTTGAGTAAGGGAAAATCATCAGTGTGGGATGTGGCATTTAAACCTTAATTATTCCCAAAATGTGTAAAATATTAGTGGGTTTACGACCTATTACACCCTCCCTTATTGTATCGAGCTATCTATGCCACCTATTTATTCCGGTGAATATGACCACTCTACCCATGCACTAAGTCTTATCCTTCAAGAGAATTATGCATGGTTACCGCACACCCCTACTTTTGCACTAGAGATGTCATATTGTCACATCTTCCCCTAGCGGGTTACGACGCTTATTTACTCAGATATAGTTTCTTAGCCCTTGCCATGGAGGGTCATATGTAATCGTAGTTGGGATCGGGGGAATTTTTTGATTACGCAACCCTCGATTGGGTTCAAAGTTTGGCATGTGCCAACCGTCCACTAGCACGGCTGTGGTCAAAGGCACTTGATGGATGGAACTACTTTCTAGTTCAACGCAGTTGGAAATTAGATGGACCTTTCATGTATTAGACTCTTCTTAGATAGCCAACACATTTCACATGAACACATGTATTCTTAGAGATTTACCCCCAACCTGAACCTTTCCTTGACTAACTCCACTACTTCCATCCATTTGCATTGATGTTCATGATGCGCCACCCACCATTGTGTGGGTATTCCTTCCAACACTATGTCGAGGGATTGTATTCAGTGGGTTAAGGGAATATTTTTCATCTAGGCAATGAAGGTGCCCACCAAGTCTATTCCACTGAACCGATATACGGTATAAGGGTCTATCCCAACCTCACGTGTCATAATGGTAATTCATTCACATCTTCTTGTTGAAACCTCATAAAGATTCTATTTTCATTGCTCCATAGCATCCTATGAATCTGTGTCATATGAGCACATAGTTCTCCAACTTAGCTCACCATCCGTTGTGGGATTGATATAATCTATGAAACATGACACGTCCTTTTTGGGCTGCATGTCCCAAATCCTGCATGGGGACACACAAATGTAAGGATTTGTGTCTGACATGAATCTCTCACGTGTCCCAATTCAGGGACATGTGTCACACATATTAGGAGGTCCGCACCCTCTAAAAAGAGGTTTCCTCATTCATTTATCATTATTTCTTCAATAGGTTGGCGCCATGGGCCATTTTAGTGAGCTACTAAGAGGATTTTGTGCAGGTTTGAAGAGATTCCAAGTGCTAGTTTGATCATGTAAATATTCTAGTTGCTAACAAAATATGAATCTTTATTACAAATTTCATTTTTGTATGTGTAATTTTCAAATTTTATATATATATATAATTTTTTAAAATATGTATATTTTTAATATATATATATATATA
>ML785186.1:495953-507050 GCA_009831015.1 Picea engelmannii
CCCTTAGGAATCAATGGTATTCATTGTGTTGAGTGCCTAGGAAAGAGGGGAAATCATTTTTTGAATCTGAAGCTTGGTGAGTTGCATACCTTGGTGGAGAAGTTGTGCTTCTTGGTTTGTGGAAGACTGTCACAAACCTATTGTTGGAGGGGTTCAATCTGTTCCACCAACCTATGGTATCTTGGTTGGATGGGGCATTGTGTACTCACCATTATAGGTGAAGAAAAAATATCTTATGCCTCTTTGACAATCTATTTTTGCTAGATAGAAGGTGTTGAGGTTGCAGTGGTTGTAGTGGTCTTTTTTGCATCCTTTGAATAGACTGTGAAGAGGATGAATTTTGCATTATGAGAGATTATCTTGCGGTGTTGTTTTGCTGGAGAAGTACTTGGAACTACATCTAGTATCCTATAGAGATGACCTCCTAGAGTGAAGCCACCTGATGTTGTATGGTTGCGAGTGTGGTGTTGTCAAAAACCCCAACTGTTTGATGACCTTAGCTGAGATGAGGTTATTCTGGCTTCTGTTATCAACAATAAAATGCAATGGGGTCTCCTTCACCCATATATGTGAATGGAAGAGACGCTCTACCTCTTCAGGATCTACTAGTACTTCTATTTGAATTGTTGTGGTCATGATAATAGCAGTGGGGTCTGTGTCAATGATCTGTCTAATTTTCTGGATCGGATTCTGAATTAGGGTTTGGCTTTGTGTCTTTGACCTCATCCACCAATGACGTTTTCGAGCAACATTCATCAATGTTGTGCTAGGGGATTTGTGGAAGTCACGCCACTTCCAGTGTCATTCTTCATCCTTACTTTACCCTTTTTTTCCTGTGTCTTGGACTGGTTGTCTAGAGGTTGTTGGTTAGGGTCGTCTTTACCATGCTTTGGTTGTTGCAGATTTGTAGACCTGAATTCCCATTTGTTCGGGTGCCTAAATTTCCACTCGATTTTGACAACATATCGATAGGAAACTCCCAATGATGAGATGTTTAGGAAATCCATTTCGGTTTGGATGTACATATGCAGAGCCCCACAATATTTCAGAACCAGATGTCGCTCGAAGTATTTGATACCCAGCTTGGTCACGCAAGGTATGGAAAGTATTTGTGAACTCCGACACTGTTTGGATCTTCTCTTGCCGCAGTGTGGTCCATCTCATGTACTGGTCTTCATAATTATCAACATGATAGTATTGTTCTTTGACCACATCCACAAAACAATCCCAAGTGGGCTCAGACCCATATATTCCAGATTCCTTTGTGGAACTTTTCTCCCAATAATTTTCCCACCAATGTTTGACATGGGGGAGAGCCTTGAGGAGTATGAAAGTGATCTTTTCCCTGTTGAATTTTTTTTGAATAGAGAAATAACCTTCTAATAGATTTAACCATTTTTCTAGGGCATCCGCATCTATCTGACCTTCAAATATGGAATATAAAAATTAACTTGTACCTTGAAGGGAGAGGTTCCTCCAAAATGGTCATTTGATGAAGATGTGCATGTTGCTATCGACAGGCGTTGAAGGATGTGTGAAAAATTCTCCATCATTTCGTCCCTCTGTCATGCGAGAGCTTTCTCAAGAAACAAGTTGATAGAGTCTTCTGCTCCACCGTTTTTATTTTCTGCCACCATCAGGGATTTCTTGGGCATGCGAGAGTGATTGTCCTCAAGAGAGACAAACTCGAGACCCAACTGGATATACTCGGACCTTGTCAGGGACATGCGTTGAAAAGTGATCAAGAGCAGCCTACTCTGATACCACTGATCCAGATTATTTTCAGAATGAAATGAAAGAAGAGAAATTAAAATAAAATACTCGTGGAAATTGCTAGAAACAGAGAATTACAAAAATACTTGATTTCTATTAATGAAAGAATTGTAAAGAGACTATAAAAATATAGAGTGCAAAACTCGCTAGAATGGTGGCAACTTTATCTCTGAGAAGAGATGTGATGACTACACTCATTCACAAGAAGATTATTACATTGAGGCTCTTAAGGAATTTTTTATGATAAACATGAATGCTAGAACCCCAAACATCCCAAAACCTAACCCTAGAAGATGAAACACCAAAATTCATGTGGGCCTCGTTTGGGTAAGTTAGTACATTAACTTCCCAGGGTCGTAACTTTTGCATACTATCTTCGTTTTAGGTGCGTGATAGCTCGTTGGGAAGGCATTTACGAGAACTACACATTACGATGTAAAACTTTGAATCTGTCTATATTTTGACTGTGGCGAGCCAAAGAAACATTGTTTAGGGCCCTAAAACGGACCTAGAAGTACAACAATATGTGCTGACATGAAAACATACAAACTAAGCCAGTTGGATTAGGTGGGAGGCCACCAATATCCACCTGAAAGATGTGTAGGGATTCAGACAACCCTGAAAGTGTAGAACCCACAATTACAAAGAAGTACATAAGAACGTGTTGCACCAAAAACTGACAAGAGGAGCCAGTTGGAACAGGTGGGTGGCCATCAATATCCACCTGGATCACCAACTCCCTCCCAATACATATATACAATTTAAAAATCCCCTATTTTTACTGAATATCCTAGGTATCCATTTTTTTCATGGAATTTTTAATACCCCTTTTTATTTCTACCCACTAGTATGGAAACACGACAAAATTTTTATACACCTACAAATAACAAAATAAGAAAACAAGTGCACTAACATCCCAACATAGGTATATGCCACTATAATAAGATAGCCTTGGGTTCAAGGGATTTTTGTTATATTACTTTCACCCCTCTCTTTACTCTAATACATGTTCATGCATTTTTTGAGGATGGGGGTTTATTTAACTACAAATGCTAAGAGTAGAGAACCCCTATACATAAACTTGTTTTGCATACCAATACATAAAAACACATGAAATCACACAAGATTTGTGGACTTAAATTCTTGCAAAAGAACCTTATAGTTGAAAAAACTAGTGGTTTCATTTTAAAAATGACACCATGAACAAGAAGCCTTTCCTTACGATTAACTTTATTTGAATTTTTTTTAACTAAGTACCCAAAGGTAATACCACCGATAGTAGCACCCAAAATAATTTTGGGTTAATGGATGAAATAATACAACAAATGGGGAGTGGAGGAGATCCTTGTTTATAACCTATATGATGTAACCAATAAGGTAGAAACACTGAGATGCATCCAACGACCAGATAAAAAAGTGTTGGTCACGCCACGTAGCATGCATCGAATGAATCGATCCAAGGGATCTGGTATGGCCACATGGCGTGCATACAACAGCCACATCTAATGACTCTCATCTCGTCACATGGATTGCATCCAACGGTTAGATCCAACAAATCTCTTCTCACCACGTGGCGAGCATCCAACGACCATATTCAACAACTCTCATCTCGCCATGTGGCTTGCATCCAACGGTCAGATCCAAAAACTCTCTTCTCACTATGTGGATCTCTTCTTGATATGTGCCACGTGGCAACTGCAGATTCGACATAAAAAAGTTGGAATTCTCTTTAGGAAAACAACGTTGTTTGTTAATGTGGGAAAACGACAATGGTATTTACGCTCATACCAGCATTGTATGGTTATTGTGCTTCAATTTACCAGTGTTTCTTGCATATGAATCTATGCAATATGATTCACAACCATACGAATTGCAACAGATTTATTTGTATGTATATGTGCACTACGAGTCACGACCATACGAATGTGATGCGAAGAAGGAAACAATTGGTGGCTTGTCTTGAATGGTATTTACGCGTGTACCGGCATTGAACGGTTGTTGTTCTTCAATTTACCGGTGTTCTTGCATATCGAGACTTGATATCGAACCTTTCTTACTGGTGTTGCTTGAATATGAATGGTATTTAGGCTCGTACCGACATTGACCTGAGCTTGACCCTCTAATTGGAGTCATACCCAGTGAAATTGTTTGAATATTTGGTGTTCTGTGGAATGGTGATAATGTTTGTGCAATCACCTTACTGATGTGTCAATGTTATGTATTATATTTTCAATCTTCCTTCCTGACATGTCATCTAATTGTGTGTATTCTAAACCAGTAACAAGTTTCATCAATGATGCATTATATATTTGGAGATGGGGAATTTCATGGTTTTCCCCTTTCAAATTTGTCGTGTATTCTGTCTTTCAAGAAAATATGTATTATGTCATTCAAGAAAATAAATGCAAGTGATTCCATAATTAAAAAGCATCTTGTATCAACAACGTCTTGTATCACTTGGAAATATTTTATTTTATAAACTTTATACTCACATTCGAGATCAATAAAATCATAGTCAATGCCCAAGTAAATTTATTAATTAGTTATTTTAGAATAAAACCTTAAGTATATTGATCCAAGTGCATCGAATTATATTCATGTTGAGTACTTATGAATAATTTGTATTTCTCATCTAGATTGGTGCAATTACTTGTGACAAACTCATTGGAAACAAGTGTCATTCGGCCAAGTAAACCATAAAGAGATCAATTCATAAATTTTGTTGGTGTTGGAAATAACTTTGATATTAAATATAGGCCAAGTAAACCATAAACAAATCAATTCATAAATTTTTGTTGGTGTTGGAAATAACTTTGAAATTAAATATAAAATATATTTTATAGGTTGTACATCATTTATTTATAGTAAGTTTTAAATCCAATTATATCATACAATTATTTTAAAATTGTTTTTTTTTCAATAAGAAAAAAATATATATTAGAAAGTATAATAGATTTGTTACAATATCTCTTACAAAAACTGCTAGCAGGATCAAAACTTTAGATCCTTTTGTTCAAAAATCATTATAGCTCTGTTCAAAATACATTTAAATACATAATTCTGACTTGCATAAATAGTCTGCAGTAATTATCCTCAGATTTTACAAACCCAGTGCAAAAACAAAAAGTGTTCAATTACATCACCCCTTGCACCACTGCAAGTTTATCTAACATCTAATCTTACAAAATTTGTTGGGTGTCCTTCATTCCCCACTGTATAATAAATACCATCCTTGTCTAGGAGAAAAGATTCTTTTGAAAGCTGATCATCCTCCTTGTTATATGCCCTGTAAATGTGATGAGATTTTAGTTGAATAAATCTCCCGCTCAACACTTGAACTCTTGTCATCCAAGGCTGAAGAGAGATCACCTGAAGATTATTATTATTAGCAAACCAATATATGATAATATTTGAATCACCTACTAGCTATAACATATTTACCTTTTTATATCAAGCAAATAATATGATACACCACAAAGCAAGAAGTTCACCCTTTGTATTAGTACCACTACCACAGTAAATCTTCAGTCTGAAAGTGCCTAACACTAGACATTTTAACACTTCTCCAGCCCCACATTTAGATCCTCTATCTTGTGAATCACCATAAAAAACCCCACTGTCATATCCCATTCAAGTAAAGGAGGCCTATCAATCCTACTACCCACAACAGATAAGTATAATTTTGTTTCTCCCAAGTCATAAACAATGATGTTACAAACTCTGACCCTATTAGGAATACGATCTTAAAAATAACTAGGTTCCTATGTTTCCAGACCTCCCAACAAATATAACACGACAATTCTTTAACATTTTCCTTCTTTTTTATCCAGTTATGTAAACAATCTACAATGTTTCCTCCTTCCCAAAAACCTTCACACTTTAAGTCCTTTTGAATAGTGTACCAAATGACTTTCGTAAAACTACAATCATCAAAAAGAAGTTTCACATTTTCCTCCTTGTTCCACAGAGAACACATTTACTAGGCCCAATAATACCTCTTTTCACCAAATTCTCCCAAGTAAGAATTTGTTGTTCAAGCATTAACCAAGTAAATAGTTTGAATTTTAAAGGAAGCTGCCAATGCCAGAGTTCAGTATACCAGAAAGTTGGTTCTACCACCTCCTCCTCCAATAATTGGACTTCATATGCCTATTTTGCATTAACCTATCCCCCTTTATGTAATGTCCCCACTTTGGGACATTATCACAGGGCAAAGATTTATGATGACCAGAGTAGCCAGATGGATGCTATAGCGAGTACAGGGGTATTTGAGAGGAATTGTGGGGTCCAACTTGCATTGATGATCATATTCCATCATTATGAGCCATTCCACACAGTTTGGATTTGGTTTCGTTGCATTCCGACAATTTCCATGATTTTGACTATTTTGAGCTATAAGTCAATGAAATTCACTGAAGAGGTCATTTTGGGCACATTACTTGGAGGAACCTCTCAGTGTAATAGATCATTGGAATCGGGAGGAGAAACACTATAGGATGGGATGGCTAGAAGTGACTTTCAGTGGCCAAGGAAGCCACAAGGAGAGGTAAGGAGCTTTTCAAAGGTAAAAAGGTTAATTAATTAATTAAAATGATTTAATTAATTAATTAAATATTAATAAAATGAAAGTCACTTTGGAGGGACAAGGTGAGCCAAAAAGTATAAAGGAAAGGCAAGGGCCTCTTCTTAGGCATTCATGTATGTTTATCTTTTGATTTCTGGCTTCTAGCTAGTGAGCCCAACATTGGGGGTTTTGAGGGTTTTGACTTAACAAACCCTAGAGGACGATTCGGTGGTGAACGATTCCACCTAGCTTGTCCCAAGATTGGTCTCGGAGATGAAATACTCTCCCACACAATTCTAGTCAGATCTACATCAGTGCAGGAGGTTCTACATAGCCACAGGCACAAGAAGAGGAGGAGGGCACACCATTGGGGGTTTCCAGCAAGGGGGGTGCACCATCCTTGGAGAGAGATTCATTGTAGGAGATTGGCAGGGCCGTTGAGGATTCTATCACTTGGGTTTTCATTACAGGGCCTTGGACATAAGATCTAGTGCTTTCTGAGATAGTTTTATGGATCAGATTATTTCTTGAGCAGTGGGGAGAATTGAAGAGAAGGAGGGTGTTTTTGAGATCCAGATCTAGTCCGTTTGGAGGGGTTACGCTTCCGATCTGACCCTGAGACTTCACCTGGTGACTTGCAGTGTCCCGATATATATTTTTGGAGAGTTTCAGAGCATTTGGAGGCCTCCTTCAGCAGGGCCGAACTATCTAGGGCTTCAGTCACCCAGTGGGGTGCACCATTCAGTGTGAGATTTCAGATCTATAGAGATTGAGAGGGATCTTGGATATTCGGGCACCTGGGTTGTTCTTACCATCACCCAATCTATCATTTGGCATATTTCTTAGGTTGATTGGACACTTTTTGCAGCAGGGCCGAGTTATTGAGGGTTTCAGCCTTCTATTGGAGCGTGACATTCTTCAGCTCGAGAGTTTGGCATTCAGATCTTCTTGTATTGATCTTCATTTCTTATTCAGCCTTTGGAGGCATCTTTTGTATTAGTGGGAGCATTTTGTAGCAGCTCTTATCTATTGTCTATCTTCTTGGCCATCTGTTGAGCATTCCAGGTCAGCATCTTCATTGTAGCAGGTTTCTCTATTTTATAAATAAAGAAGAATTGAGATGCTTTGGCTTGTCTATCTTATTGCATATGCTTGAGGTATGTTCCATGGTTATCTCTTTCCGTTATTTGCTGCATACACACATATAAACACATCTAAACAAATAGAGCAGCAAACTGTTTAACGAAATACCACAACCAGAAAAAGTTTTAAAAAGACACCAAAATAGTAATGATCCTTGCATAATGGATTGGGATCATTATAGTGGTATCAGAGCTTAAATCCTGCAAAACTGAGGGGTCTTTCATAGGGATAAATGGATAGTTGGAAAGAAATGGATAAGATAGCCCTTGAGATACCATGGTTGGAGATCATGTATGACAGCCTTAGCGAGGAAACTAAGGCTACAATAACCTTCCTACAATATGCAGCCTATAGAAATACCCATAGGCTAGTGATAGTGAATCTACCTCAGAGGATAGTGATGATGACTCTTTCATAGAGGCTAGTGATGCTTGCACACTTGAGGAGGATGATGGCCCTTGTGTAGTGGATAGGCAGCTGAATGGACAGGACGATAGCCCCAGTGTCTCAATATACATGTCACATACCATTGATGACCTTACGCCTCAGCAGAGTGGTGACACTAGTGAGGAGTCACACGTGTTAGCACCTAGAGATGATGAGCTTCCTATGGGGGCTGTGACACATCTGTCACTTGTTTAGACACCCATGATAGCCATGTCACATGAAGAGATCAGTGGCACATCGGGTATGATGGATGAGCTTAGTGTGAGGGATGCACACCATGGACAGGTAGACCCACAGATCCAGGAGGAGATACAGGGAATGCAGACAAGAGACCTTACACATGCAGATCAACTTGAGGAGATTCAGTCACAACTATTGGAGACTCCATTACTTGAGAAGATTGTAGAGGTTGCCAGGTTGATGGAGCACTTACTTCCGGGATCGGTCTGCATTGATGAGGATGCACTTTTTAGCAGTTAGGATGACCATAGCACGTGTCTGGATACATCTCTATGGGATCTAGGTGCAGATGATAGTAGCAGGTTGAGTGCACAGGAGGATACGGCTGTTCATACAGGATACAGTGTGATTCAGGGGGAGATAGCATCTAGTGATGGGATGTAGTGGCATACAGGAGTACCAAGTAGCACAACAGGCAGTGGACAGTTCAACACATCATCTTATGCAGATGGTGTTTTTGGGGATTCTAGATTTGGCACTAGTAGGACTAACACTAGCAGTGAGGGGTCTGAGATGGCACCTCAATATGACCATGATCAGGGGTCACACCACTTAGCAAAACAATTGAGAGTTAGTGAGGCTATGATCAAGGCAGCCACTAGACGTATTGATGACATGCATGCAGTGATGGAAGATTACTGTGGGAGAGAATCAATGGCACAGGGTAGCTCAGATGGAGGATTTTCCATGGATTATTTTCACACTCTCCGGGAGAGAGTATCTGTGATGAGGACTGACTACCAGCAGTTGTTGACAGACATGGATTATCTACTAAGGGTTGGTGAGATGTATCATGAGGCTCTGAGGGAGCAAGAGTTGGAGGTAGATTGACTCACTCAGGAGTTGGAGAGCACTCGAGGATTCTTGAGAGGCACACAGACAACCCTTCAAGAATCAGAGTCTAGATCAGATGGATCTCTTGAGGAGATCCATCAGAGATCCACTTCATCTGTCTTAGTGGACACTCATATGTATTAGTCAGTCATGCTGACAGAGGATGTTGATGATCTAGAAGAGGAGCACCAGTTGATGGGGGACACTTATTTGTTTCTTGGGAGTGGTTGATCTCCATATAGAGATTGATCCAGCCTTACGCCCAGGATCTGTGATGCAGCATGAGTTTGCGGGAGATGACAGGAGTATGTCGGAGCATACAGTGATGTGTGATAGCTCACAGAGACATGCTGAGATGTATAGTGGGATTCAGAGGGGTGTACTGGCTGGCAGGGAGGAGACACACTTATGGGAGCATGCAGGTGCCACTCGTTTGCAACAGCGTATGATTATGAGACCTCACCTTCACCATTTCAGCAGTTGCCTGGGTGAGGGGAGATGGAGAATGGTTTACCAGCAGTTGGAGGAGTTGCTTCTGATTGTACCTGATGATAGGGTTTTAGTGACGACTACAGGCGAGAAATTATCATGGATACCGATGGACGAGCTTCTGGTTGAATCCTTGGGATTGACCAAAGCATGTGACACCTTTCAGTCCTACAGCCAGCAACAAATGTTTCGATTAGCCCGTTCTAACACTTTTACCATAGAAAACCGCATGAGGAGGGATAGGCCGTGGTTGAGGACATGGAGAGTGAGTAGGCTAAGACTACATGACAGGAGTACTTTTACAGCATACAGCAGGTCATAGGTGGACTGGGTTAGACAGACAATTGAGATTTGGTGCATGATGGTGAGCATCATAGACCAGATGACGACAGATGAGCACAGAAGGCTTCTGATAGTGATTAGCCTCACACAAGAGCAGTTAGAAGAGATTGGAAGTGATAAACTTCCAAGTTTTCCATGGGACCCAGGGGTCTGTTTTGTTAGCACGATGTTCATGTTGACCCAGGTTGCACCAGATAGCCACACACTCCACCTTGGTTTGGTTTGGAGTGGGTCTGCAGGTACTTGTCCTATGGGGCGAGACCTTTCCTTCCACTTGATCATCAGGATAGGGCATAGAGATGTTTGGACATGTACTTATTCTACAGGGATTCCCTTACAGATACAGTTTCTGGACATCAGGTCCGGTGGTCATAGGTATTTTAGTTGGAGGACCCAGGAGAGGAGGGTTCAGGATATATGCAGGGGACAGATAGTCATGGTCAGAGTAGTGCAGTTTCAACATGACGATCTTCGACAGAGGTTAGCATGGGACCCAGGGATTGAAGGATTGAGTAGTTCATTGACCGATTTGGGAGATTGGACCATTGTAGGGGAAAGTCATTCTAGCTTTCCATTGAGCTTCAATGTGGAGAGGAGCGCATCGCTTGCGGGTGCCTCATGGAGGTCTTGCATCACCTTAGTCGGGCATCAACATGTGCAGTTGATGGAGGTCGTGTGGATCTTGGTAGAGATTTGGAGGATTGACTCATTCCGAGATGAGGCCATGTGTCATGTGCAGGAGGTTCACAGGGTTGGTATCTTCCAGGACTGTTCTTCACAGAGTATTGCAGTTCACTTCTTGATATGGGATCCAGGGGTGGAGTGTACTATTGTTCATCGTTGGATAGGTTCTACTATGTATCCCACAGGTGGACATGGGATCCTGGTATTTTACTTGGAGGGATTTGGGTATTTCTTGAGGACAAGCAATTTTCTAGTAGGGAGGACTGTAATGTCCCCACTTTGGGACATTATCACACGACAGAGATTTATGATGACCAGAGTAGCCAGATGGATGCTATAGTGAGTAAAGGGGTATTTGAGAGGAATTGTGGGGTCCATCTTGCATTTATGATCATATTCCATCATTATGAGCCATTCTGCATAGGTTGTCTTTGGTTTCGTTGCATTCCGACGATTTCCATGATTTTGACTATTTTGAGCTATAAGTCAATGAAATTCACTGAAGAGGTCATTTTGGGCACATTACTTGGAGGAACCTCTTAGTGTAATAGCTCATTGGAATCGGGAGGAGAAACACTACA